>JAZKJV010000345.1:0-282500 GCA_037367405.1 Ottelia alismoides
TTAAGGAGTGGCAGAGGTTTTTGTTAATTGGTCTTTGAGAGGAGATGAAAGGACGGATGAAAAAATTGTTCGGACATTGATACAAGACCACATTTCTACAAGGATTTCTACGGGGAATTTACTTTTTGTACAAAAATATCTCTCTATAAGTTGGGATTATTACTATCCAAAGACCCCTTATAATCTTGCATTTATATTTACGGATTTTTACTCGGCAGACCCTATAATATTTGTTAATTACCTCTAGGACCTTTGAAACAATGTAATTCCTCCCTCACCCCCGTAAACTTACTAACTCTTACTCCACAGACCTCGTGGTTAACCCCCATCCATTTATCCGTTAAAAGTGACCGGATTCCGTTATATTTTAGGATTTTTACACCCATACCCCCGTAATTAGCACCGTCCCGAGCCCTTGGCCTAGCTGCCCTCCCTCCCCCCTACCGTTGAGGATCCGAAGCCCCCCGCTCCTCCCCTGCCCGATGTTCCACTGCCGCCTCCGTTGAGGAGCCGAAGCCCCCCCCCCCCCCCCCCCCCGCATGCCGGTCGAAGCTTCCCCGCACCCAGCTGTCCCCCGCCGCCTCCCCGCTCCCAGGTGCCTCCCCGCGCCCCGCTCCTCCCCTGCCCGCCATTGAGGAGCCTCGCGCCTAGCTGTCCCCCTGCCGCCTCCCGGCTCGAAACCCCCTCTGCCTAGGTGCCCCCCCGCCTGCCGCTTGAAGCTTCCCGGCACCCAGCTGCCCCTCGCCGCCTCCCCTGCCTGTCGCTCGAAGCTCCCCCGTGCCCAACTGGCCCCCGCTGCCTCCCCTGCATGTCGCTAGAAGCTCCCCGCGCCCAGCTGCCCCCTGCCACCTCCCCTGCCCGCCGCTCAAAGCTCACCCAACATCCGCAGCCACCGCTCAAAGCCCCGCCCCACCTCCAAACCCATCGCTCGCACCCAGCTGCCCCCCCTGTCGCCTCCCCTGGCTGCCGCTATGAGTCCCTGACCCTCCTCGCGTTGTTATTCCAGCCGTTGTTCGTTCCTCCTCAATGTGCGTTGTTGGAAAGAGGAAGAAGAAGGGGAGAGAAGAAAGTAGGAGAGAGTGGAAGAAAAGACACTGTTGGATCTGATGTGGTTTGATTAACTCAGTTCTAACCCAAGCAAGTTAGGCCAAGATATGTCAATTTAACGGCAGGGTTTGTGGGGTAAGACGGAGCAAGTTTACGGGGTCGAGGGAGGAATTACGTTGTTTCAAAGGTCGTCGAAGTAATTGGAAAAGATTATAGGGTCTGTCAGGTAAAAATCCCTTATATTTATATGCTAATCCTTTTATAATTTATATTTAGACACTTGGTATGTTCCGTGTTATCTTCTGTTATTATTCTCCGGTAAATTTTTTTAGAATCATTATCGGAGCAGTGGTACCCCGCAACACATATTCGCAGTATTATA
This sequence comes from Ottelia alismoides, assembly GCA_037367405.1. Classification (NCBI taxonomy): domain Eukaryota; kingdom Viridiplantae; phylum Streptophyta; class Magnoliopsida; order Alismatales; family Hydrocharitaceae; genus Ottelia; species Ottelia alismoides. Next base: position 1,430 of record JAZKJV010000345.1, read on the forward strand.
ATTCCGATCGCATTAAGTTCTCGGATGGTGACAGTCCTCCGACTTGTCGTTAGTCTGAGAAGGGAAAGTATGACATTCAAATTCAACAACCACATTTGTCACCTTTTGCTATTAATTTTCATATCGTATACCAATAAGAGAAAAGTACAGTTGATTGAATCCGCAAATATTAATTTTTATGTTTAATGATGTTGGTTCTCGTGCAGTACCATGACCTCTAGAGCTGCTCAGGAGATGACGGATTGCTTAGAGCAATACTGACCGATGTCACCAACCTCGAGCAGCAACAAACTGTCATACGAGGTCAGCAAGACCAGATCTTGACCCAGCAGACAGAGATTGCAGACAAACTGATTGATATCGAGATGAGATTCGAGGAGCTCTCTGATTTCACTTACCATCCATCTCAAGATGGAACATGACAGGATCAGTCTCAGTCTGTTGAGGTACTGCAATCTCAGTTTGATAATCCACATGAAGCGATGCCAGCACATGGAGCAGAGGATGGAGATCATGACCAGGAGCAGGACCTTATACCTTTTACCGAAGAGTTTACAACCAACCACTCTACCATTCACGGGCATCAATCGATTTTTATTTCCTATCAGCGAGCCAATGTGCCCCTATTTGTTAGCACCGGGATATCAGATGAGTTGAGCAGTGGCTGAAGAGAGTAATGAAGGTACTTCGAATGATTCACGCACTACGAGACTCGTGGTTATCTTCTACGCAGTATTCATTGATAACATTCATCGAGAGATTGTGGGAGGCGATAGTTTCTGAGATAAGACGCGAGCCCACATGGAATGATTTAAAGACAAGATTCAGATCCCACTTCTTTTCTGGAAAGTTGAAGTACTCCCAGCTTCGACCATTCGCAGAGCTTAGACAGGGGTGGATGACATCTAGATAGTACTTTGTTCTCTACACCGAGCTGTCGCGACACACACCAATAGGCGCTTCATTCCTCGAGGAGAATTTGGAGAAGTTCATCAGAGGTATGAGGGAAAAGGTGCAGGAGAAGTTGGTCAGACTACAACTCACTTCCATCTCCGAGGCTACTAACGCAACGGAGAAGTTTGAGGACATTAGAGAGAGACGTTTTGAGAGTCTGTCTAGAGCGGTAACCACACCACAACGGTCATTCGGATCGATTCGACGATTATTTCAGCAGCAGAGATCAGCCATGCGGTTTCATCCGTCAGGTTTAACATTCTCAGGTGGTGCTCACTCATCTCCAGCGACTACTTTAGGAGGAGCACTTGTCGAACGTGGCACCAGTTCAACACGACCATCTGGGTCACAGAGAGTGGAGAGACCCTTGGAAAGACCAACTCAGAGTGTCGACATGACTACTATGCCTACCCCATCTGTGTGATGCTACATGTGCAACTAGTGGGTTCACTAATGGTATCAGTACCCCTAGGCTTCTAGTGAGACTCGACCACAACCACAGCCTTCACAACCACATGCGCAACATACTGGGAGTTTCCGTGACAAGAACTTCAACTTCAGGAGGTCACGGAGACAGATACAGAGTGTGGTCAGTTCGAGTACTGAACCACCGAGGCAGGGTCAGTTACATGTAGTGACTGAGGAGTAGGCACGGCCAGCAGCTACAATGGTGAAAGGTATGGTCTCGATCTTGAGCTGACCTTTCCATGTTTTATTTGATCATGGAACGATGCATTCCAGAATCAATAGACCGGTAGTCAGAGTTTTGCCATTTTTTATTAGTGGTCGTGAGATGATTGCATATTGTCTCTTACTACAGCTCGATGAGTTTGACCTTATTTTGTGTATGAATTGGTTGTCAGCTCATCATGCCTTAGTTGATTGCTTTAGGAAGATGGTTATCTTCGAGATTCCAGACTTACATGAGTTCACTTTTAAGGGTACATTACATGACTCCAAAATGGAGTGCATTTCAGTGTTAAGAGCTCATAGACTTGTTGATCAGGAATGCGACACATTCCTAGCTTTTGTTCGAGAGACATCTGATGGAGAGCCGATGACCCAGGACATAGGAGTAGTATCAGACTACCCACATGTATTTTTTGATGATTTACCAGGGTTACCTCTCGAGAGAGAGAGATTGAGTTCGAGATCACATTGCTACCAGATACAACCGATCTCGATGGATCCATATCGCATAGCACCAGCTGAGTTGAGAGAGCTGAAGGTGTAGTTGCAGGAGTTGCTTGACTTAGGATTAATGAGGTCGAGCACTTCACCTTGGGGTACTTATTTTCTTTTTGTCAGGAAGAAGGATGGATCAATGATATTGTGCATTGATTACTGAGAGATGAACAAGAGAACAGTGAAGAACCTTTATCATCTACCACGTATTGATGATTTGTTTGATCATCTACAAGGATCTTAGGTGTTTTCAAAGATTGATCCAAGATCAGGCTACCATCAGCTGAGGATTCAAGAATCATATATTCCAGAGATAGCTCTCAGAACTCGATATGGGTACTACGAGTTTATTGTGCTGTTGTTTGGGCTTACAAATGCCCCTAGTAGCATTCCTGGATATGATGAGCATGATTTTCCATTCATGCTTTGATAAATTTGTGATGGTGTTCATCGATGATTTGTTATATATTCTCGAAATGAATGGCTCACGTCTCAAGATGGTCTTGGACACACTTCGAGAGCACAAGTTATATGCCAAGCTAAGCAGATGTGAGTTCCGGTTATCCCAGGTCTTATTCCTTGGGCACATCATTTTGGAGTAGGTGTCGTAGTTGATCCTGAAAAGATTGAGGCAGTTATGTCTAGGAAGCAGTCCAAGACAGTCACTCAGACTCGTAGTTTCCTTGAACTAGCAGGATATTACCGATATTGAGATTGACTAAGAAATTGAGAAACAAGCATTTTTATCATTTCCCATCCTTTTGTTGCTCATCATTAGTTCGCTGATTTTATTGCCTTTCCTTGTCCATTTGTTCCATGATGAAATTGCTAACTTGGAGAAGAGAATCCTCAACCATGGCACCAAGTTACAATAGCAATTTGTCATCTAGCACAATGACACGTCCATGGTGTTCACAATAACCTGTAATACATACAAAAGCTTCCTTATGAGTAAGTGGTTCGGATAGACCTTTACCTTCATTATCAAAAGTTATTCCACTCACAAGGTTATACATATTATCATATCATAAAAATATAGACATGTTCATAATAAATAATGACAACCACAAAGACTAAGCAACAATGAATAATAAGAATATATTATCTTACATGTTGCTTTCGATATTCATCATGCAACCCATCCCTACTAACATCGCCATATTTGCTTTTTGTCAATTCAAATACCTCTATTATTTGACTCACACCCATCCTTTTTCTATTGTTAATACTATGATCACTGTATAAATTGAAAAAAAATATACGTTTCTAAAATGAATAATCTTAAGTATTTTAACTTACAAAATTGTATTTTACTTGCATAATACTTTGTTGATCCAATTGATGTGTTGATTCTATCATCTTTCCTTTATTATCTTTATTTCCCTTTGTTCATCCTAAAAAATGAACAACGTGAAGAAATTAAATAAAAAACCATTTTATGACTAGATATGACATGCATGTTGTTTTTTCAAAATAAATAAATTCCATGAAAAAATACATGAGCACGAGGAATAATCCAATATTCAACCAAAGCTTGTCACTCATTAGAATCAATATCCTCTAGCATATTGGCATGCATCACACACAAATCCTTTCCAATAAAATATTATTACAATAAATAAAAATTTCGAGCATTACATATAAAATTTTAAAGATTTGTTAGGGTATTCTCAATTTCCTTTTGCATGCTCTATTGAGATCAAATAACAAAATGTATGCTCATGCAACTCCGATCCATTGTATGATAATTATGAAAAAAATGAAGTTAAATCATGTAGTAGTGATGATGATGTACAGAAGTATTGACTAAAACATAAATTTATCCATGACATTGACATTGTTGTAGAAATCAAACTCTGGATAGATACTTAGGCCATTGAATAAAAAGATATGTAGGCTTTATACATGGACGACGACATATGAAACTCCAAGAAGATTTGTTATTGTCTTAATACTTCGTTCTAAGTTGGTTTGTGATAACATAATTTAGATATGCATTGTGCAATTTCTTTCATGCATGCTTGCCACACTTGGAATTCATATGTGTCAAAGTGCGGTTGTTGCACTAGTGTAAACATGCATCCACTAGCAAACATTTGTCATTGTTGCGCCCGTACATTCTCTTTGCACAAGTACACCATTATCCATTTTATACCAAATTTAATATTGCACAAGTATATCCTCTTTTGCACCAATAGACTTTATATTATTGCTTTTTGAAATAAGTACATTTAGATTTTTTATATTCCTAATAACTCTTATGCATAAGTACACCCGAATTTGGATCAATGCATCTTGCTCATTTGCATAATTAAGAAATCTTAGTTATCATCGTTTCATCATTGCATGCAGAGATGCACCACCTCTGATTGTTTATGTGCAATCTGAATTGACTTCTTTGATTCTTAAACATCCCCTAATTATATAAAAAAATTTCCATTTACCCCATGTCAATATACAACGAGGAACAATACTTCTCTACTCTCTCACATATTGGAGATGTCCTTCCATGAATTTTTTAGCCAAGAAAAGCATAGCGGAGTGATTCTCTGATTTATGTGTTCTGACGCTCTCTCAAAATTTGCTTCAATAACCTTCTACCTAATTCTTTTGGTTTGCATTCATATTCCTTTCATGTTTTGAAAGGATTTATTTAGACTAATTACACTTATATTCATTATTAGCTAAGAGGTGTTTTATGGCGAGGCCTTTCTTCCCGACCAGAAGATAAAACCCATATAAGATTGTGTACCTCGAGGCAATCTCCACGAGAACATTTATTCTTTTACATACGATAAACTATGCTAAGTTATGTACTTTGTACACAGTTTGTACTACACCGTAAGTAGTTCGTGTAATTAATATTTGTAAGCACTGAGAAGGCTAAGCTCAGGAACAAAACATAACCCCAGTTTACGGTGCTTTTATGTAAATTTACATGCATTGTGGATTGATTATATGTTTGATTATTTATACCTATGATTATTTAATCGAAAGTGTTTTTTTGATCTAATTTTCTGCAGAAGCATTATTCGTCGCATCTAGTGCATCTTCATTTGGTAAATAAGTTCAACAAGTTAGAACTAATAAAAGTCTTACCTAATATAGCTTATAAAAAGTATAATATATGTAGTTCGTGTCACCTAAGCAGGTCACTGGAACTTATCTTCAATAAAGATGCTGGTGTCAACCAAAGGACCTCTCGATCATTTACACCCAATTTTTATCTTACCTATAGCAAGAGTATGCTCGGATCATGATTTTGTATTTGTAGTTGCTTATGATTTCTTTTGATTTATTTGGATGTTATTTTATGCTCGAGAGATCAATTGAAGAATTCTTGAAATCTCTATAAATAAATACAAACAGAAAAGAGGCGGCGTATCTGTAGGATTCGTAAAGATCGTAGTGGTGAATTTGAAAATGAAATGTTTAGGAATTTTATAACTTGTTGGGAATTCATTATCAACATTCATTTCCAATAGCTGCATGACAAAATGAGGTAGTTGAATGGAAAAAGCATAAACTAGAAGAATTCGCAAGAGCGATGTTTGTTGGATCATGTATTCTATTGTATTTTTTGAATTCAAGTTGTTGACAAGAAGTGTTTTGTTTTAGATCGTGTTCCTTTACAACAAAATTTACAAAATACTCATTTTGAATTTTACAATGATAGAATACATGTAATTTCTTATGTCAATGTTTGAGGATGTGGTGGTATTGTTTTAAATACCGACGATATTAAAAATAAAATTGTTGCAAAAAGTTTTGAAGTTGTTTTGTTGGTTATTCAAACCGCTACAAAAGCTTGGAGTGCTTTGAAGAAGACAACATCAATTGTGGAGAGAGTCTTCATGTCTTGTTCGGTGAATAATGAAATTAAGTTATTCTCCAATCGTCAATAGGGATGATGATGACAAACAATAATTTATTGATGTTTCTCACACAAAATATTTTGGAAGTTCCCATACTCAACCCAAAGATTGGACACTCGTCCACGATCATCTGCTGCAACTTATGTCAAGAAATGTTTCCAGAGGTGTGTAAACTCACTCGACTTTTAGTCACACTTCGGACTTAATGCTCTTATTTCTTAATTTGAACTTTAGTCTTTCAAAGAGGCTTGCAATGATGACGTTTTTATCTTAGCAATGCAAGAGGGACTCGATCAATTCGAACAAAAATATATTTGAAACATAGTTTCTAAATCTAAAAGACCATTAATTAGAATTAGGAATGAACTCAGTGAATATAATAATGTAACTTGGAACAAAGCCAAACTACATGAGGGTATAACAAAAAGAGAATGTTTTGATTTTGATGGAACCTATGTAAATGCTTCTATACTTCAATCACTTCACATACTTTTGCCTTATGCATGTTTCAATGACTTCAACCTTTTTCAAATAGACATTAAAGATGTGTATTTAAGTGACTTTATCAAATAATAAGCCTCTGTCAGACAATCTTTTATTTTTTTCCGATCTTTGTAGATCTTGTTATGCAATTAAAAGAGTACCATATGATCTTAGACAAGCACATCGTGCTAGGTATAATCATTTGTGAAGCTTTCTTGTAGCTTTCTATTTTTAATATGTGTCTGATCGATCTAACATTCAATTAAAAAATAAAGGAAAAGAATTATTCGCTGCACTTGATGAGATTTTTTATGCTTATAATGAACTTTCTATAAGGGACTTTCCAAGAAGTTGTAGGAAGAAGTTTAGTTATATAATGCGAGAATCACGTTTTCTTGGACTTCGAATCTATCAACTAGAAAATGAAAACATCAGCAATCGACACAAATACACATGAATTTCTGAGGAAATATAGATTGCATACAATTGAAAGTACGGATACTCCTAATGAGTATAACACCACATCGAGAAGTGGACAAATTAGGTAAATATATAGACACAAAACTCTACAATAGTATGGTAGAGCATCTACTCTATGTAACTGCCCCAACGCATGATATTATTTACTACTTGTCTTTATGCTTTATGTTCCCAAGTTCGAGTTGCTCCTAAAGAATCCCACTTAGCATAAAAGGAATATTTAGACATCTGCTTGATACTATTGATTATAACTTTTTTCTTCCAAAAAGCAATTCTCTTGATTTAAAGGCAGTCAGTGATGCAGATTAACGTGGTAGAGTTGTACATATTACAAACTACAAGCAAGGCTTGTCATTTTATCGGTACTACGTTAATCATGTGGTTCTTAAAGAAATGAAATTGTGTATCCTAGTTAACTAGCAAGACTTTGTACACAACATAACAACATATCCATTGACATGTGCTCAAGTACTTTTAATGAAAAGGCTTGTTTCAAGTTCGATGTTTTTACTTGCAAATTATCATATCGGTAATGCCCATTAATGCCCATTGTGTCTTAAAATACCAAAGGATTTCTAAAATAAAAAGATGTTAAAGCACTTTAATATATAAAGGAACAATGAACCCAAACTGGTTACACAATGTGTCTACAAAATAAATTCCAATACCTTCTTTTGTTCGGTGTATCTAAGTTAACTAAGTCGAGTTCTGGTATTGGCAGAAAGTGTTTTTTTTCAAAAACTCCACACATATAATAAGTATTAAGTGAAGAGCACATGGAGTTTCTTTTTTTCTTGGTGAAGCCTAAGATCGAAAAACATGGAGGCGGTGAAGCAAATAAGTGAAGTGGCTTGAGTCTTAATCGGTATTTTCACTCTCATATATAATAGCACAAAGTTGTTAATGCAATTTTTATGTGTGCACAAGCGTGTTTAATTTTTTATTTTTAAAATTTTTTACACTTTAATTGATTTTTAATAAGAAGAAAAAGAAGAATTTATTTGATGCAATAACATGGAGAAAGCTCATTGATTATTGGTCTTATGAAGAGTATAAGGTAAATTTATTTGACTATGGGTTCCCCTCCCTTTTCATGAGAACCCATTTTATTTGTTTCTTTTCTAAACTGCATAGCATTGATAGATATGCTATTACTAGAGGTCTTGGGAGGGGGACTTCTTGACTTTCTGTTTATATTTATTTATAGGCAAGGCAAGTAAGAACAAGAAAAGTCAAGCAATGGAAGTGAATCCAACGCATCGAATGGTTAGAAAAAATACCCACAAAAAAACAAGACGAGTTTGTATGTATTATGTTAGGTATTCATGTCTATTTTAATTTTATGTTTTCCTTTTGTCTATAACCTTATGTTTTTCTTCATGCAGATGAAATTGAATTTTTATGTGCCATCCCGAGTAGATACATTTCTTTTAACTAAGAGTCATGAGATTAAAGGTTTGAGAACATGGACATATGAGATCCACCAAAAAGAACATGTACGTAAATTTTGACAATAAATTTATGGTTTAGTAAATATTATAATTTTTGATATGATTATTTATGAGGAAATGGTAAGTCTATTGTCTCCACCATCTATTGAGAATGAGGATGGAACACCTGTGGTAGCACTCTCCCCAAATGAAGCTTTTATTAGAGTTAAAGGACACAAGCATTTTGGTTGTGTTCGTTGTGGAGGCCGTGGTGCCACTCCTTCTCGATATTTGGTGTTCAAGGTGGCTCTTCGAGTAAAGAGCTTATCGAGCTTCGTGGTAATGTACGTAATTTGACGGAACAAATTGCTTCAATGCATAAAGGACATGAAACTCTTATGCACCAAATGACATAGCAACAATAAATGTTTGTAAAACAAATGGCAGCCCAACAATAACAAATGGCAAAGCAAATGATGGATATGATGGAGGCACATCATCAAGAGATGAAGGATCTTCTATCAATCACATCAAAGGAAAAGGACATATCTTCTCAAGCAAGTGACAATGCTCATGACAATGATGCGTTTAGTGACAATGATGAGTATTATTTAGAAGATGCTTAGGATTATTTTTCTATTATATACATGGACTTTTATTCTAAATCTCAGTTGTAACTTTTGTAGCTTTATTTTGTAATAGAAACATTTACACTTTTATACCATTAAGGTATGTTATAGGTAATGATGATTGTGATTGACTATTTTTTAAAGATCACTTATTGTTATGCACCTATCAAAAGATACATTTGATTTTGCATTTATATTATTGCTAGCATATATAATGTGAACGTTAAGGTGTTATCAATAGTTTATAATTATGAAAATTACATGCATATATAAAAACATTTATACCATTGATCAAATATTGTCAGTTACCACGATTCCAACATTTTCATAGCATTGCTATTTTATTACCAACGTAACATAAATGTTACAATTAACCCGTATTTGCAATGGTTATTTAAATATTATAATAATATTTATATCATTTTACAAATTTAGCTAAAAGAAGAAATATCAACAATTTTACTTTTGGTACTATTCAAATATTGTAAGGAATACAAAATGTTGCAAAAGTTACTTATTTGTTACATTTGTTAATAAATGTCGTAAATAACATTTGCGGCACCACTTTTAGGATATTTAAGGCGACACACAGTAAATGTTACATTTAATAAATAAACGTTGCAGATGATCTTTTGCAACAGAATTTTGAATGTTGCAAATATTATTTTTTCCTGTAGTGAATGTTTTAATTATATAAGTATGTACATGTACATGTAGATGTATTGAGATGAGGAGGAAACCTCTTAATCATGACTCGAAACAGTTTGGAATCTTGTATGACTAGATCACGTGCAATGCTTAAACATAGCGTAAGACCCGTGAAGTGCAATAAAGAGCTTCAGAATGTGATCATGCAATATTTCTTTTATGAATTTAGGTTAGAAAAGCCTCGAACAATATAATAAAAAATAATACAGATATTTACCTCACAAACCCTATAAACTTTGTAAATTATCTCTATGACTTTTTGCACAACATAATTACCTCCATCGATCATGTAAATTACCCCAAGAACCCCACGAGCTTCAAATAGATAAACCACATGGTTAATGGGGGTAAGAGTTACCAAGTTTACAAGATCGATGGAGAATTATGTTTCAAAAGTCGAGAAGGTAATTTACAAAGTTTACAAGTTCCTCGGGTAAATATCTCAAAATAATAATATGTACAATCTTGGTAATTACCCATCTACTTTGAAAAAAAACATAAAATTTTGCATCCGTTGTAGAAAAACAAAGGACATGGCATGCAAAAGGAATCTCAATCCACCAAACACGGAAAATGCACACTCATGTAATAAACACTTACCATCACCGAATTCACAAAAAAATAATCCGGATTTAATTTCCCAGAGATTAGTTAAATTTTCAAAAACTAGTGGACCATAAGAGTCAATGCATCTTGTAACAGAGAGAAAAGGATTCATAATGTGCACGATGTTGCACATTCGTATCTTAAGATGGCAAATGATAGTAAATTCTTTGGATTTTATGGGTGTGTTCGCTACCTTCTCAAATATTTTAACTTTCCAGCAATGTTGCCAATTTATTTATTTTCTAATGATAATTGATCGTCGATGGCTATATTTTTTCTGTCAGATGTTCACAACATTAGAAATTCCTTGTCAGGTAAGTTCCAACTCGCACGAAAGGCATAACAATCTGGGCACTGTCTAAGAGAGAGACTCGATGAAATAGACATGTCTGTGAAGATGCGGACTACCATCACCTAGACAGAAAGACCCTATGAAGTTTTACCGTTCCCTGGGATTGGCTTTGGGCCTTTCATGCACAGCTTAGGTGGAAGGCGAAGAAGGCCTCCTTCCGGGGGGTTCGTGCCATCAGTGGGATACCACTCTAGAAGAGCTAGAATTCTAACCTTTTACCAGGACCTACGGACTAAGATATCATTAAAGAGAGAAGCGAGTGCATCATTGAAGATTCTTCTATAATTTAAATTCATTTTTCTACCTCCATTAGATATGATTTATAGTATTTTTAAATTCTATATTCCTTGTAAAAGAGAATCCATTGAGTTCTCCGTTCTCACAATGATCATACTTCTCCTCCCTCAATCCCTCTTTTGTTTTTATAATCATAGTTACTTCTTAAAGTTTGCATTGAGTATTTTAGTAGGGCTACAATACTATATATTTATATTCCTATCTTGAATACCTGCAAAAATGGACTTTGACATCGGTCAATGTATTTTTTAAAGTCGGTTGTGTTACCCATGATAAGTAAGTTGTGTAATGAAATACTTGATCAACTAATCAATTTGGAATCCTGTTTGGTTACTGGGATGGGTTGGGTCGGGTTGGGGTAATCTCATGTGAATAATAGTTGTTGGGAGGGTTGGAATGATAAATATGACGCGATATGACATTGATTTTGTGTTATATTGATTTTTTTAATTATTATATCATTTTTATATTAAAATTTTATTTGAATGTGGTTAAAAAATATTACAACAAAGAAATTGTATGATCCCTACAACTAATTCAACCCATGAATTCAAGGATGGAGCAGGGGGTATGCCAGGTACCCGCGGTAACTTGGCAACCAAATGAACCCTCAAGAGATTTTCACAATAAAATCTTATATGCATGTAACTTAATGATCGATATTATTGCATGGTTGTTTTTATTTTTTTTATTTTTCCATAACAGAATAACCATCCCTTAGTGTGTGAACAACAATTGAGTATAATAAAAGAGATATTTCATATGAACTAGTAAGATGGAATACGTATCTATTTATATTTTTGAATACAAGATTGGATATAGTCATGACCTTACTGCACTACTTAGCTAGTTTGGGATTGGGCAATATTACGAGCTCGGTTGTATCGGTTTGTCAATGGGTCAATGAAAAGCTCGAATTTCGATTACTTAATCAATGGTTGGTTGTATTATGTTTATAAATCAGCCAGATCAAAAATCATATGAAATAATGCGCGTTAGGTGTGAGGCGTCTTTTTTACTTGGAAAGTCCAAGGTGTGAAACCCCATGTTTTATTTTTAAAATCAGGTGAGTTTTTTGTATCCAAAATATATAATTGACCATGTCATTTTGTATATCTCAACGAGACCTTTCTAATGACCTCAAGAACATTACATAGAGAATCTCAAAGTCATCTCCGTCAATGTGAAAGGAGGTCCTGATGGAACATCAATCGTTTTGGTAATCAAATTAATATTACGTTTATTTTCAATATACAAATAGGCGCTTTGAGGTGAGGGATGTGAATGTTTATATTTAGCATTAATGTGCATAAAAGGGACATTAGCCACTGTAGTTGCATTAGTAAAGGGAAGAGAGAAACATGCATTTTATTTACCTATTATTATTTCGTAATTAGTTTCGATTGGTTTGAGACACCGATTTTCTGAATTGTCTAATTTTCCTTTTAGTTAATGTGTGCCATTAACTGTTTAGGAGGGGTTTCGACTTACATAAATCTCAACTTTCCATTAAATGATAGAACATTACCATGTAGTTTTTTTGGTTAACGACAAGAAAGACCATAAAATTTGAGTGGTCCAATCCAAATTACGAACCGGTATTTTATAGTATCATAATCACCTAAACTGTACGAGTATAAAAAAAGAGAATTCTGTTCTATCAATATTTTAATTACTCATAGGTGATATTGGAACATTGATAAAAAAATTCCAAACTTTTGAGAGGAAGAAAAATGTATATAATTCCTCACAGATGGATGTGGTACATAAATTCGGGCCGCCTACCATCTTTAAGCAGTTATAGGCGCTTCAGTTTATACTGATGATTAGTTCGTGATTTTTCTTAGATTGCTCAATCATTAACCAAGCTTTTAGGCAAATATGTGGAGTTAACTGTGAACCACATATGTCTTGAAGCCTTTGAGTGATTAAAAGAAATGATTACATACTCTTCTAACCTACAACCACCTGATTTGTTTCTCCTATTTGAGATCATGAGGAGCACTTCAGATTTTGAGATAGATGTTGTATCAGAACAGAGGAGGGATGGCATCCCATTAGTTGTATACTATGCAAGAGAAACCATGGATGATGCTCAACATAACCATACAACTACTAATAAAGAAATACTTGTTATAATGTTTACCCTCGATAAGTTCAGATCCCATCTCCTAGGATCTAAAGTGATTGTATTCAATCCAAAGTGAATGTGTTCATCGATTATTTAGCTATCAAGTACTTAATGGAAATAAGGATGTGAAAGCACACCTTCTAAGATGAATTCTCCTATTCTACTAATTTGATTTGCATATCAAAAACAAGCTAAAGTACAAACTATAATAGTGGATCTCCTTTCAGACTATAGATATAACATGCCTCAGAGGACCACCCTACCATCAGAGACAGATTCCCGAGAAGGCGATATTTGCAATCACATGATCATCTGCCCCCCATGGCATGTTGATATAGTGAATTTCCTTTTCTCGAAGAAGATTCCACAAGATTGTATGAAGAGAATCGTGAATCGACTCAAGTTACAATCCAAGAATTACCATTGGGAATATCCACTTCCTTTTTATGTGGGGTTGGATTGGGTTTAGATGAGTTATATTCTTCAGGGGGAATACTTTGGTATCCTAATACTATCATTCTTGAGAGGTAGAAGGACATCATTTTGGAAAGAGAACAATGCGGAAGGTAGTCCAATGTGGATTGTGGTGGATGTCTTTGTTAAGGGATGCATATAACTTTGCAAATATATGCTCTATCTGCCAATGATTGGGAGAAGGCATCGGGTTTCAACGAATCTATGCTAATGAAATCCGCCATCGTTTGTCATGTCTTTGAAGCTTAGGGGATTAACTTAATTTATTGATCGACTCACCAACACCAAGATTATAAGGGCATTCTTCCGGCTGTGGATTATGTTTCTAGGTGGGTGGATACCTCCTACCCGAATCATTGATAGCATGAATATTTTGAGGTTAACATGAGAGAAATCATCTCTCGGTTCAGGATCTTGAAGAATCTCATATCTAGGGTAGTCATTTTGTGAGCAATATATTTAAGAAAATTTTGTAAAGGACTGTGACATCGAGTATCCCGTCACGAGTCCTTACACCCATAAACCAATGTCGTGGTTGAGCTGATAAATAGAGGTCAAAATGATACTCCAGAAGCTCGTTCAACCAGACAAGTTGAACCGACCCTAACTCTGTGACCAAGTTCTATGGGCTTACCCAACATCTTACAAGACTCTGTCAGGTACCTGTATGTTTTGAATAGTTTGTGGAAAACCAATCCATTTATCTATAGGGTTACATATACCAGGATGGGCAATCAGAGAAGTGAACATGGGTAGGCACAAAAGCAAGGAAAAAATAGATGCAAACCTAAATGAACTCATTGAGATCAGAAACATGGTATATAACATGAACATCTGCTACAGTTATAAAGTAAAGAGATGACATGATCAGGAAAAATATTGCTACTTCATCTTTGTCTCCGATTCGAAGGTGTGGTTTTTTAATTCCAAGTTGATATTACTTCCGGAAAGCTGAGAAGCAAGCAGATGTGGTTGTATTTAGTGAGAATTGTGCATGACTACAGAAGCATTTACATATCGAAATTATCACCAGGTGTAGAACCAATCCAAGTCAATGTGCATATGTCGAAGCATTATGTAGAGCTTGTAGACCATCTAGCCCAAATCGAGGAGATTTACTTCTTGTGTGAATCTTGATTTCTTTGACATTTCACTATGTCACACAAGAAACCTTGTATCCATCTCTCATCGCAGAAGATTCATACTAGCCACAAATGTTATTTTCAATTCCATCCTTTTGTTTTCTTTTTTGTATTCTTCTAACACCACATCGGTTCCCAGACTTAATTACACTCCCATACTTAGGATACTAAATCCTAAGTATCCCATACTTAGGATACTAAATCCTATGTATAGGGAGGCTTGTGCCAAGTGTGTATATATGCTTCTATTCATTTGTGTGTACATTCGACAACATTATCTAGGGTTCTTTTGTACATAGGTTATCGAAAGGCTGAGTATAGGGGGTGGTTGGTTGTTATTCTTCTGATTCTTTTCTCTCCCTTATGCTCAACATGAGTTATATCTTCCTTTCTCACAGTGTCATGAGGACATAGCACATGCAAAGTATAGGAGATGCCATATATATTGTATGTATACGTTGTATACTGTATATATATGTTGCCCATAACTCATACTTTTATATATTTTCTGTATATAGTATCTAAAGTGTGAGGAACATGGGAAACACATATAAAAATGTTTAATTAAGTAAAATACAATATACTTCTATAAGAATGTGTAAATTTTTTTAAGAAAGTACATTTTGTTGTAGAAAAATGTATAAAAGTAGGATGTACCAATAATCCATAAAATTAGAATTCTTGGCAATTGCAAATGCACTTAAGACATGTTGTACATTAAACTAGTTAATTCGAGGTAACTCTAGACTTCGAGGACTACCATTCTTATTCAAGAGAGTATTAAGACTTAAAATACTTGAAATCCCTAGATTGTGGATATGCATGTGTATCTTGTATAGAACATCTTAGCTTAAAATGGATACGACCATCACTACACTTTGTAAGATTGCATGTACTTGGCGACGAGTCGCCATTTCGCGTTAAGGACCAAGGATGTGAGAGCTTAACCTGGCACTTGATTTTGTGATTTTTGAGGAAGGGTAAGAGTTTTGATCATCTCATGAAACCTGAATGTCAACATGCAACCAGTATATGGGCAAGGATCCCAATATTATCTCGACCAATCCTAAGTGCTATGTGTATGGAATTTACAGACTTGTAAAAATGTGGATCGACATACACTAACTTGGTAAAAGCTGAGGAGTTAACTAGCCATACAAACTATCTATAAAAAATTCCTAACCCATTTATGACAAAGAGAGTTCCTACTAAAACTGAAAGCGCTTCCAACCTTTTGAATGTCCATTTGGACCAAAGAAAAAGCCACAATATATCCACTTTCTATTACTATTTTATTTCCATAAAATAAGGATCATTTGAATATGAAAAAATGGCTCTTCATTGTAAATTAGAAAAGCATGGGTTTGTACGATGTTACTTGATAACTCGCAAAAGGCACACCACAGTGTACTCATAAAAAAAACAAGTGCAGACAATCGAAACTTAAAACAAGTGCAGACAATCGAAACTTCTTGAGACCGTGTTGATTCCACGCATGTGTATGACACCCGGGTGATCCCTTGTACAATGAGAGGAGAGAAAAAAAGGACACAATCCTACTCATTCCATACTTGACTTTCTTGCCCACATCACTTTCAACTAAAGAGACAATCGATTGAGATGAGACTAGATCTAAAACTAGAGCCAAGAATCAAGTCTTTAATCAAGCCACACCTTGGGCGAAACACAAATTGACATCAAATGCTGCAATTGACACAGAAAGTCATGCATATTGTACATAAGAGAGTGTGTTAGTACTTAGCTTTGGAGAGTTATAGAAACAAGAGGCAGAATCAATAAATCTTACTTTTCACATACCATGTTAGGATTTTGTCTATAATTTCCTTTTTCTTTTCTCACTTGTTTTTTCGAACACGTGTTTGCAAAGGAAATGGCAAAGTTAAAGTGCATGGGGTTGATGAATTTATGATTAATCTACATTATACTGAAATTTATCCTTAATTCGTGAGGAAAAAATCATGTAAAATCACAAAAAAAGCAATACACACAATAAGAGCGGACTAGTGTCATATAATTAACTAGTAAAAACGTCAATAAAACCCCCAATACTAATTTGGAATGTATGTATAAATCACGTCTATATATTACAAACTTCTGTGATATTTAATAAATTCATGTTAACTCCAAATGATATGAAACCAACTCCAATATGGACATTATACTAACATTAAATAATGCAAAATCCTATAAAATACTAACCTATAAAAATGATAAATTAATCCAAACCATAGTTTGAGAATCGAGAACTAAAATCTATATTTTTACTTCATGATGTCTCCTATGAGGACTCACTTTTAAAATGTACATCAAATTACCTACAAAATAAGATCAAATTCACATGAATCGAAGTTTACATGTGGAACTTAGATTTTGATACCTAATTATTTTAACGACTCCATTCCTCGAGGATCCGGGTACTCGACAAATTGATTCAACACATGTACATTCTACATTCGAAATACACAATATAATATAAGCATGAGAAATTCAACTGAAAAGATTGGAAATTAAAATTTATTTGCATTCATTTATATTCACAACATGTTCGTCATTAGTTATAATCCATGTCCAAAAAATATACATGTATGCCCCAAAATGGTTTCCATACATAAATAGTACATCACATGTCTCTCAAAACAACAATGTAAAGTTAGGCAGTAAAAAGCTATAAGTATTGCACAATAAAAGTGTAGCTACACAAAAAGAGAAATCCCCAAGCTAGAGATGCCCACTGTTGCGGCTGCTCCGAGAACCAGATCCAGTGCATTATGAGTAAAGTTGCCCAGTACTGTGCTAAAAACTATAGCAAGTAAGATACTAAAGAAAGTGTGCTAATCCTCACAAAGAAGAACATCCCTTGAATCATTCTCATTAGCCTTGATGAACCTGAGTTTTGTGGATAGTTTGTGGTCTTGGTCTACGTGGGACTTCATACTATGACTCTAAAGCACTAAGAGAACCTTAGGGTTGGGGTGCCTCCGTAGGCATGCGGTGGAGTACAATGCATCCTAACTAAGTTCCACGCACATCCACTTAGCTTCACTTACCAAACTATAACTCCATGTTAAACCTCCAAGTACGCCACTTGATTTATCGTTTCCTAATCACTTAACCAAAATCCAACCCATGAATGATCGCAAACTGCCTAAGTGCACTATCGACGTTAAGAGTCCACGGTGGCATAGGGTATGAGACATGGCACCGATTACTAAGATCATCGATATCATAGTCGGAAAACTCCTTGACTATCCCAGTCCTCCTTATACATAGGAGAACACTTCATTTGTTCCATTCCCATCTTCCACAACCACATCGTTCAGACCTTCATTTGTTCCATGTGCAACTTGTAGATCTTAAAAAGATATAAAACTTTTATGTTCAATAATTTTTCATTTGATACATGCAAATATCTATTTTTTATTTTTCATGTTTCTTATTTCTTTTTGTATTAGGCCATGTGGCTCTCTCAGGTTGAGCCACGTAGCATGTCCCTTCTTTACATCCCTCTTCTCTTTTGAGTTGTCCGATTAACTCTAACGGATTTCACCTCCTCCCTCCATCAGTTCCCCATTAATTAATCCATGATTTATCATTGTATTTCTTATATATTAACCCTCCCGCTTAAACTATTCAATAAAATGTAGAGCTAATTAACATTAATTAATAAACTAAACTCTATTATAATTAACCCTAGTTATTGTATATAAATAACTGCATTAATGTGTCTTTATTTCTATACTTTCTTAAGTATAAAAAATTCCATAAAAATAGAGTAATGATGTATATATTTGTTTTGAAATTAATTATAAATTAAAAATAAAAAATGACAAAATAAATTAAAATAAGTGTTTTTAATTCATTAAAAATACTTTCAAAAATATAAGTATATATATAATCACTTTTGACTTTGTGTTTAACATGAAACCTATAGATCTCGAAAAGATATACAACTTTTATGTTCAACACTTTTTTCATCTGACACATGTAATTATTTCTTCTTGATTTTTTTATTCCTTTTTTGTTTTGCTCATTAGGCCATGTGGCACATCCACCGCCTCCCACATGGCCATTTCATTTGCCTCGCACGCGCCTCACTCTCTGCCATATGATCTGATCTCTAGATCAGACTAGAGCCTTTCCCTCGCACCCTTCTCTCGGCCGTTGGATCAGTAGATCCAAGGGCTGAGCATCGTCATCTACCTCCAACACCCTCTCTCTCACACGACACCCCTCCTCAACTGCCCCTCTTCTCCAATTTATCCCAACTGCCTCGCACACCATCTTCGATAACCGTTCAACCCACGTCATTGATCTCAACTCACCCTTCCATGCGGTCACCCTCACCTCCACATTTCTCCCTCGTACGTCGTGGAGTAGCGGTTGACAACATGACACCTATCACCTATAACTATTGCTGCTCCTCTTCAAAACCACCTCCTTGGACCTTCTCTCTATCAGTCCACCATTTAACGCATGAAGGTCTATCCATCCTCCTCCTCATGTGATAGGGGAGGAGGGAGTTGATGTGTGAAGATGACCCTCATCATCGGTGTTGACCCTGACCGGCTGACCATTCCATGGTCATTCAAGCTCTCTAGCTCGGCTGCCCAAATCGAGCGATGACCCGAGCCCCTCGCCAGCTCAGTCCAAGCCACAATCTCCTATGTTTGAGATCTTCCTTGGAACTTCCAAGTAAGCTTCTTTGTTTTTTCTTTGTTTACTCCTCTTTTATTAGACACACACATTCCACTTCAACTTCTATTGATCTTACCACCGTCTCCATCAGACCTCCCCGACCTCAGCGAGTCATCCCGACCACCTTCTCCCTTCCTCCATACCTCTGGTCACCCCATCCCCTTTCCTCCTCCACCACGATGGAGGAAACCATTGGGCCTCCTCCTCCTTCACCTCCCAAGTCTTCAATTCACTCCACCATGCACACACAATGCTTCGTCTATTGGACCTTGTTGAAATCTAAAATACGAAAGTGATTTGATAAACAAAGCAATAAGATAAAGAAATATGAACTTGGAACACAAGGATTTTACGTGGAACCCTACTCCCGAAGGAGCGGGATGAAACCACGGAAGAAGGCCTCAAAGGGTCATATATTATATATTAGAATTTCTCAACGAGTACGGGTGTAGGGCTCCTTATATAGCCCCATAGATAAACCGGAGTGCCACAGTTAGTAGATGTGGGACTAAACATAGTAAGTGGTAATTGGATCCTGTAGAGATCCAATTACCAGTCTAATACATTCTCCAACACTCTCCCTCAAGCTGGAGTTGAGAAAGTCGCTGATTGCAATAAAAATAAAAAGTTAAACAATAAATCTTTACACGATATATCACAAGAAGAATGTCTCTGCTATTGGTAGAAGACCTCGCTCGAGGATGGGTCTGTAATATTCAGGTCATCGGAACATATCTCGGCCATGTCTGTAGAGTCGTTGCGATACCAGGTCACCGGAATGAATCTCTATCATGCCTGGAGAAGAGTCACAATAGAAGAAATCCAGCACAGAGTACTAGTCGGGTCGTAAAAGAAGAAGTATACATCCTAACAAAGAGGTTGATACTTGGTGAAGACGGATGATTGCAACATCAGTCTGGAGTACCCGTCTGTCCGTTATGATTGAGTTGTAGAAGTCCTAAACAATCCCTCTCTGACTCCCCCTTTCTCCCATACTTGATAGAATAAAGAGCATGGAACATCAAGTTGGGAGAAACAACACATGAATATTTTTTTGCTCTCTTTTATTTTTTTCACAAATCATTTTTTGCTTAACGGTTCCTCTTTTTTTTCTTTCCTTTTTGATTATATTTTTTCTCCCATACGATTTTTTGTATAATTGACTTTTTTTTCTTTTTTTGACCCGTTCATTTTTTTCAGCTTTCCTTTTTTTCTTTTTTTAAGGGCCAACTTAGGTCCAAACTAGTGCATCAGTAAAGGGGCCCTCTCTTTTTTTCTTGAATCGGTAAGGCCCGTGGACCCATAAACTCCACCAATTTTTTCTTTCAAGCCTCTCTTCCTTTATTGACTTCGGCCCCATTGGGCCTAACCATACCCCCTTTACATAAATGTGGCCCAGATGGGCCAAACCCATCAACCTCTCCCTATTCATTTTTATTTAAATAACCAATTATCGGATCTCGAGCACATACGAGGATAATCCTATTCGTGCGTGAGCATGGTTCCCTTCAAGGAACCATCATACAGACTCCTTCGTGATCATCGCCGCCATTGGGGGAAGGAGGGGTCTTGCCACCACCGCTGGGGCTGGGAATAATGAAATCATGCGAGTACTGAGGGATCGGTTGTTCTATCATTTAGCTTCATTGTTGATCGCATGGTGAGGAGGTTGGACACCATGAGAACTGCCTTTGGAGCATGAAGGGGACTGGACTGAGATGCGTCGCACGAAGGAAGGGCTCAAGTGCATGTCGTTGCTTGAGCGACGGTCGGAGAAGCCCTTTGAGCGAATGGTGTTAGCTTGAGCTGCTTCTTCTCCTTCTTCTCTGGCGAGAGGAGGTCCCGATGAGGCAGGATCTTACTGCATGGAGATGAGAAAGGGGGCCTCGCAATGCTTTGGGAGGGGAGGGGTCCACTGCATTCACCTGGAGTGGATTGACATGGGTACTGCTTGGAGAAGGGCGCGACCAATCATGAGAAGCAGTCTTGGTGCACTGCCGCATGAGTATTGCACCTCTTTTAGAGTAAACTTGTGTCGTCGTTAGGGTTCTAGGTGGCCTTTGCTGGTAGAACAAGATGCATCTTCTTCTTTGAACAATATATGTTCATAGAACCCAGACCTTTTGCACCTTGCATGTGAACCGATAAAGAAGGGTTGAACTGAATGGATTCACGTGTTGTAGATTAAACTAGGGTTTCATCAGAAACCCTAGATAGATAATTGAAAAGGACCACGAAATAAAATCTAAATCGAATCACAGAATCGACTTGCTCTGCTATTAAAATCTTCACAATAAAATTTTAGAATCAACGTGCTTTGATACCATGTTGAAATCTACAACGCGGAATCGATTCAATAAACAGAGCAATAAGATAAAGAAATATGAACTTGGAACCTAAGGATTTTAAGTGGAACCCTACTCCCGAAGGAGTGGGATGAAAGCACATGAGAAGGCCTCAAAGGGTCGGATATTATATTTTAGAATTTCTCAACGAGTACAGGGGGTGTAGGGCTCCTTATATAGTCCCGCAGATAGATCGGAGTCCCACACTTAGTAGATGTGGTTGGATCATGGAGAGATCCAAATACCACTTTATTACATTCTCCAACACACCTAACGTTGTGCAAGTCCTAGTTATTTCATTGGTCGGAAGCTTTAATTCGGCTCCATTCTAGAGTAGCGGCTCCGATGAGACTCTATCATCACGTCGCTTTGAGCATCCTCACTAACCATTTGACTTCCCAAGACCTTCTCTAGCTTCCCCTCAGAGGTGTTTGGACTATCCACGTAGCAGTTTGATGATGGAGGAGGGACATAAGATTCACTGAAGCACAACCAAGTACGTTGCAGAGAGGCGACACAACAGAGGCATTGCGACGTACATGCAACGTCCGATTATCTCAATTGCACAGCTCAGATGATTCCCAAGCCTTCTCTATAGAGCCTACAGGCTCAGTGGGACCGAGCCGAGACGAAGCTACTCAGGCCACCCACATGGCTTGAGCCGCCTCCCATCCGAGCCTCAGAGCACACGTGCCAAGCGTGAGAGGGTGGGAAAATTGCAGTCGAGGATCGTGACTTTCTTCAAATTGCATTCAGTTCCTGATAAAAGCATGAGGCACACGACACACCTGGGTATTTTGTGTAGAGGCCCAATCGACTTTATAAAATGTAAATACACCCCCACACAATTGATAAAATTATAAGAAAGCCCTTGCCGTTTTATATCATTGCAAAAAAGCCCCTCTAGGGGTCTGTTTATCATAGTTTGTAAATATTTTGCTATATTTTTCTTTCAGTTGTGCCCCTAGATTCTATGATTCATATATTGAGCATATGGTATGGACTCCTTTTTCCATAATTTCAATTTCATTATGTTGATTATCTAATGCTCTTCACAATGGCATGATTTAATTCTTGGTTTAACACTTTAAAACAACATGAATTATTTAGTAATATTTGCTCTATTATATAAATATCATCGAATAAACGTAGAGTTATTTTGATGCATGAATTATTGATGAAATTGAATCTAATTATAGTGCTCACTTTGTTGATCATTTAGGGGCATATTTGTGCATGCATATATGTTTGCATGTCATCTCATTCTGTTGCATTGTGTTCTTAATTTAACTTGCATGAAATCTATAAAAATGCATTCTATTCATTTATATTATTTTCCATTGTTTTATATATGCGGTGTTGTCTTAGGTAGATAATTAATCACTTAATATAGATATGAGGATCTGATTAGTTATATTAGATAGCTCGTATCCCTGTGTTCGACCTTGGTACACTTTCCAAGTTAAAAATACTCCACATATTCAAAAGTGTAATTTTTGACGAATTGTTTTCCACCTCCTATACTATGATAATTTACCTTTATTTAAAGAAGTGGATTTTGGTTCATCAAATGGTGTCATTGCTGGGACACGACTTATCTTCTTGATTAGTTGGATTTTTTATCTAATTAAGATGATTATTTTGATGTCTAGGTCAATGTATGTTTGTGTTATCTTTGCATTGTTTTCATTGTTTCGTGTTAATTATATTTCTTGATATATATATATATATATATCTAATGCTCATCTTTTGTGGCAGGGTCTATGAGGATCGAGGACGCTTGGGAGGCACAGAGGTGAAGAGCCGGGAGATCCCGCTGCGAGGAGCATTGGAAACAGCCCTGAAGAGATCAACAATGCAATTAGCATTTTCATTCATTTATGTATATATGTCTGTAATAATTGCTTTTATACAGTCCTCATTCGAGGGCTCGTGAATGTAAAAGGACATTGGACTTTGATATGGTTGTGTGGAGTCTATTTCACCCCTAACTCGGGTGGGATTCCTCTTGAGCGTTTGATCTGGGATAGGCATGTGGCTCTTAGAGCGATTCACTTCATATCTATTATTCTGCTTGATCGTAGGTAGGACACATTGAATAAGCATCGAGGAGATTTACTTTATCTCCATAGATTTATGAGACGCACGTAAACATCGATTTACATAGCCAAAATCAACTCACTTCTTCTCGCTAATAGTATCATGTTTAGGTGTAATCTCAATCGACTTGCATGCATTTAGAGATAGATTTAATTTCTATCTTGCATAACACATGGAGAGAGTTGGGAATCACTATAATTATCTCTTTCTCGGGCGTGCATCTTGTTTTCATTGCTTCGGCTTTTCTTGATTTATCACTCTTGATTTACAACTTAGTGTTTTAAATGGAATTGGGACTGGCCGTTAGACTTGATCGCTTGATTGTGTTCCATTAATATCGGTGATAACGTAAGCATAAAATTGGGACTAATAATCCAAGCCGACTAAATAAAATTGTAGTAAAAATAGTCCTTGCATTATGGGAGAGCAAACCCCAACATTGTATGCAGGATGGTTTATGCATGTTGAGAGGTGGGATTGCTTCCCTAGGATAGTGCCAAAAAACCATCGGTAAACCTTATGTAAATGGACTTATATCTTGGATGATCGCCAATAAAATCGAAAAGATAAATGACAGACATTTGTTGGTCTTCATGTGAGTTGGTGAAATCAAAGGGGGTTTGTTTGATTGGTTGAGCCTAAATTGTGTATTGTACCCAACCCTCCCTTAAGCCATAACTCCGATTAATCTAAACCTTAACCAGTTTCCTGGTTCCCCATCCCTAGCTCCATATATAGATACTTAGGCTCCTTTTCAGCCTAAGTATAGGTAGAACCTAGTCTCGCTGGTTATTTACCTCGAGTCCCTCCATCTTCATTTCATATCTCTATGCTTAGGTTCATCTCAGCCTAAGTATGGGAGGACCCGAGTCCCTGTCCATTTTTATTCATTTGACCCCTCTGCTTGGTCCTCTTCCTATACTTAGGTTGTTTTTAACCTATGTAGGGGATGGGGGGAGACCCGAGTCGGATCCCGTACAACACCTGGTATTTGAGCTTGTATTATGGATTTCATATCACTTAGTGCTACGAGGACATAAAATAAGCTAAGTATAGGGGGTATACAGTATATATTTCATATATACTTTAGCCATAGCTCATATTTTCAAAAATTTTCAAACTTTTGGGGCTAGGGTAAAGTATCTTTTTAACTGATGTATAGAAAATATTTGTAAAATGATTTTAAAACTTTTCTAACTATGTGACATTATTTTGAAAAATGTTTTACAGTGGTTTGAAAAATAGGCATTTTACTTGTTTTGAGAATCAACTAAAAAATCTTTTGAAAATCTATATTTATGTAACATGGTTTGTAAAATCTTTTCAAACTCTTTGTTCAAAAATGAGGGTGTAAATAAGAGCAACTTTTGTTTTGCTAATAAGTCTAACCTTGTTCAAAAGCATAAGAATGGAAAAATTGAAAGTCACAAAAACACTAACAAGTAAGTTTTATGTATCGCTGACACTATCACTATCACTCAAGACTTGAGGAATAAAGAAACTTCGGTTTATGAGGTCTTAGGATTCTAAGTTAACCAACCTTAGTCAATAGGGTTTGAGACTTAATTATTCACACTTCCCTAGTTTGAAAGATATGTATGGTATACTGCATGCTTAATCTCTACCTTAAAGAATATGATCCGCACATCACATGCACAACTGCATTGATGATGAAATGAGTTGAGGGTTCACTTGAGGAACCAGGACTTGAGATTTGAGCCTTGACCTGAGTTAATGATGCTCGAGGATGGGATAAAATCAATGAAGGCTTCAAGAAAACCTGAGTGTAAACACCTTTAGGTGGTATGGGAACAAGGTTCTTATACCAATATCTCGATATTTACCTAAGTGCTAGGGTGTGATAAAACATAAAAAAAATTATTCAGTGTGTGCCAGCTTGGTAAAAGTAGTGGAGCTAGCCAAAGAGAAAAGGAAAATAAAGAGAATGAAAAGCTCTTACACTTTAAATACAAATACAAAGAGCTTCTACCAAAGGCGAGTGCTCCCAACCTTTCAAAGTGTCTACTTGGACCAACATCTTAGGCTTTTATGAGTCGGGATAACTTCCAAAAAAGGTCATGCATCGTATAGTGATACAAGTCTGGGTTTCGAAGTTATCTTAGATAATCAAGAGAGACGCACCCCAATGCATTCCCAGGAAAACAAGTGTAGACGACTCAACACTCTTTTCACGAAGGCACTGGTCAACACCAAAAATATACATGTGTTGGGTTAATAAGGCACTCAAGAGGATTTGTATTCCAATGAGAGGGAGAGAAGAAGAGACACAAGCATATGACCTCCATCAACTGGCCTTTCACCTTCACTTTCAAGTCTGACAACTAAAGAGACGATGTATTAAATGCGATAAACGGTTTATTCACTAGTGTTGAGGATTGGTCTTGAGGAGAGCTTCTTGGACTATGACTTTAAGTGAAGTTTTGAATAGAATCTCATAAATGCAGTTCAGATTTAATGTCACATCCTTATGCAATATGTATACATAGAGAGTCTGATATAGGGAAATTGGATTCCTTTTAATTAGAGCTTGGTTCCGCTCAGAATTTCAGGATCACTAAAATTGAGGATTCTTAATAAATCAAGTCTTGAAACATCCACATGCATGGTCAGGATTAATTTCTTTTTCATTCCTTCTTTGCTCGAGGACGATCATGGTTAAGTATGGGGGGTAATAAATCCATGTTTTATCATCGTATTTCTTATCTATTAACCCTACAACTTAAACTATTCAATAAAATTAAAGCTAATTAACATTAATTGATAAACTATCCTCTGTTTATAATCAACCCTAATTATTATATATAAATAACTGCATTAATGTGTCTTTATTTCTATATTTTCTTAAGCATCAAAAATTCCATAAAAATATATTAATGATGCATATATTTATTTTGAAATTAATTATGAATTAAAAATACAAAAAATAACAAAAGAAATTAAAACAAGTGTTTTTAATTCATTGAAAATATTAAAAAAATATAAGTATGTATTTATAATCTATTTTGACTTTATGTTCAACATAAAACTTGTAGATCTCAAAAAGATCTATAACGTTCATGTTCAACACTTTTTTCATCTAACACATGTAATTTTTTCTTCTTCCTTTTCATTTTTCTTAGTGGCCATGTGACGCATCCACCGTCGCCCACGTGGCCTACTCCTTTGCCTCACAGACACCTCACTCTTTGCCCTATGATCTGATCTCTAGATCAGATCACATACTTTCCCCCACATCCTTCTCTCGGCCATTGGATTTCTAGATCCAACAATTGAGTAATCATCTACCTCCAGCACCCCTCTCTCTCACATGATGCACCTCCTCAACTATCCCTCTTCTCAAATTTATTCCAACTGCCCCATACACACTCTCTGATAACCATTCAACCCACATCATTGACCTCAACTCCCCCTTCCACGTGGTCACCTTCACCTCCACGTTACTCCCCTCATATGACGTGGAGCAGCGCTTGAAAGCATGACACCCATCATCCAGAATCACTGCTCCTCTTCAAAACCACCTCATTTTCCCTCTGCTCTGTTGGCCCACCATTTCATGTATGAAGGTCTAGCCATCCTCCTCCTGTGATAGAGGAGGAGGGAGTTGATGTGGGAAGATAACCCTCATTGACGGTGTTAACCCATGGTCGGATGGACATGCCACGACCATTCCATGGTCGTTCGAGCTCTCTAGTCCGGCTGCCCAGATCAAGCAACGACCTGAGCCCCTCGTCTGCTCAACCCAAGCCACAAATCTCCTCTACTTGACCTCTTCCTTGGATCTTCCAGTTAAGTGATGAATCTCCATTTCATCACCTTTATTCTTTCATTTTCGTCCTAAATCCTTAGCTATATGCATGTATATATCATTAATTTTGTCCAAATAAACACTATGTAAATTATATAAAATATTGTATTAAATATTGTTTAATTATTGTATTTCATTCCAAAATAAAATAATACAGGAAAAAAAGAAAAATAAATGAAGTGTGAAAGACATTGAGTGACCTTATACCCCGAGACACGATCATCATGGTGACTTGATCGGCAAGGAATAAAGTAGGGGAAATATGGCATGAGAACTGTGCAAAAATACACATAAAATGATACAAAAACCCTAATTTAAATTGACCAATAATTGCTTTTTGGGAGCCATTTTATTTTATTATTTTTACACCTAAAGTAATAAAACCCTCAACATGATCGTAGATAAAAATACAAATAAAAATACAAAATTGATTTTACAGAAAATAATTCGTAGTGTGCTCGGGACACACATAATAAAAAGTTGTAAAGAAAACTTTACAGACCTATATCTTCTCTACACTATCAAAATTGACCAAACTCACCTTTAATTGTATATAAAATTTAATAATTATTTAATGAAGGTGGTTTCATTCCACTTGGAGTTAAGATGCAAAAGTTAGGTTTTAGACCCCCATTATATAATATACATCTATATTATTTTCAATATATTTATTCTTTATATTTTCCAATTTCTTTTATTTTTGTAAAATTATCAAGATTATTTAAAATACATTTACATAATTAAAATATATTAAAACCATTAATTAATTAAAATAAATCAATTAATTTTATACATAGATGAAATATACCTATATATACCTATAAGAATAATGTATATAATCGATTAGTTATGTAAATAAAATCACCAAATACAATAAAAATATCTAAAATGTTATTAAATAAATGAAAATTTTATAAAATATGTACATATATAAATAAAATATATAATACAAGATAAAATAAGTATCAAATATACATGTATATTTACCTATAATTCTATATGTAAAAAGTATCGTATAATAAATCACCTCGAAAAAATAAATAAAAATATGTATAAATACTACATAAAATTAGAATCATTTTTTATTTTATTATCTAAATTAATTAATTCATTTTAACATTTAATATTGATTTTACTAGTATTTTTTATTTTGGAATTTTCTGTTTGGTCTACGTGGACCAACCAGAAGCTCTCAATCGTTGACCGGAGGTCAACTGTACTGACCTCCAGTTGTCGTGTCAGAAACATCACGAGGATCCCTTTTTCTCCCATTTTCCATGCTTCCTCCATGCTTGCATTCTCTCTTGAGCTTCACTCTCTTTAATCCGCGTACGAACCTGACCCTCACCGGCAATCCCCCATCATCGAACTTCACCATCCACCACTCTATAAAACCACACATTCTTTATCTTTTTGAGGTTTGATCCCTCTTCTAGGATTTTTAGCCCCTCAGATTATCTTCTGACCCTTACTGCTGGTGATAGGAGCATCGAGGCAGTGGTTTGCAACTGGGAGAAGACCTAGAGGAGGAGATCCAAGCCATCATCGGAATCCTCTCCAGGTTCAGTCTCCTTGGCCTCCGGCCAAGTTGAGGCCTTTTCTTTCGTCCATTAGGTAAATCTTAGGTTTTAGTTTCAATTCTTGCCTTTATTTTCGATTTTAGTTACGTTAGTAGTTGTAATTTCAAAAGCTCTAATTGACATGGAGCTCAAGCTCCATGCTAAAATTCCTATGATCCGACTGTCCAAGCGACTCCATTTCCCTCTCATTACGTGCCCCTTTGCTTTCACCGTCGATTCCCCTATCAAATCAACCAAGATCCATTGTGGATATGTGAATTGAGATTCACCCTTCGTCGTCTTGCTGGAACCTCTCTGCCACTCCATCCATCTTGTTGTTTTGCTTCATTTGCTGACTGAGAGCTTCGCCTGGAGCCGAGCAAATTTTCGGTACAGGTCTCGAGCCCCAAGGACCCTTCTGGAGCCAAGGAGCATCTGAGACCTAGCTCCAGGTGACCTAAAGCTAACCAGGACCCAGATCCTCGTCGAGCCCCCTGGTACCTCATTGAAGTCCACCTGCACGCGTGGAGTAACAACAGCGAGCCATAGCCACCATCAACGTGTGGAGAGGAGGTCAGAGCCGTTGGGATTCCTCGATCCAAAGATCCCAGGCTCCTTGTTCTCGGGTTTCTTCGTGAGCACCAAGGAACCATTGGATCCGGTCGAGGCCCATAACTAATCTCAGTCATCGAAGACTGACGAAGCATTGTGTCATCTCAGTTGGCCGATCATCCACGTGGCGGGTAGCAGACGACTTGATCAAAGGAACTTAAGTGGTACAATTGCATACAACCCCCTCTACGATTTTGTATTTCCCAAATATTGCTGTAAACATTTTAGTATGTGTAAAATTTAGTGGAAACGTTGCAACAAATCCCCTGACCATGTTGTTAATTGCAAGTTAGTCTAGTGTTAGCTAGCTCATGTGGCCCCCACGTGAGTTAGGTATTTTACAATTGTACCCCTTTGGTTTTGTATATTTTATTTTAATGTATAAAATTAGTTTTTAATTTTAAATATTAAAATTTAAATAATAAAAAATCCACATAAACATTAATTGAGTAAGTGAATATTATGAATAAATACATTATTATTTATTTATAAATAATAATCCCCATTACACCGCTTTGTTCCCTGAGTTTGACACCCTACTTGTACTTGCTCTATACACATTTATTTTGTAGGGTTTATAATAAGTTTTGATCAACATTTTCTTTGATTTCTTTATTGAGTTATTATGGGTTAATTGTTGAGATTGTCCAGTAAGCTTAGCGTTGGTCACCTCAGTGATTGAGGTATGCCTTTGAGAGACTACGACCGCTCCGCTCTGCACTTTGGCCTCTCTCAGTAAGATTCTTTTCTTTTTCTTTGTTTACTCCTTTTATTAGACACACACACATACCACTTCACTGTCGATTGATCGCACCATCAACTCCACCAGACCTCACCGACCTTCGCGAGCCATCCGGACCATCTTCACAATTCCTCCACACCTCTAGTTGCCATGTCCCTTTCCTTCGCCACTACGTTCGATGCTTCATCCTATTGCACCTAACATTGTGTAGTTCCTAATTCTTTCATCGATCGAAAGCTTCAACTCAGCTTTGTTCTATAGCAGCAACTCTGGTGAGCCTCCATCGTCCCACCGCTTCGATCATCCTTGCTGACCAATTGACTTGCCAAGACCCTTCACTAGCTTCCCCTATAGGTGTTTGGACTGACCACGCAATAGTTTGACGATAGAGGAGGGACAGAAGCTTTGTTGGAGTACAACCAAGTTCTTCGTAAAGAGCCGATAAAACAGAGGCATTGTGACGTACATGCACCGTTTGATTATCTCAATCAGAGGTATGAGACGATTCCCAAGCCTTCGCTCTAGAGCCTAGTCACTTGGTGGAACCGAGCCAAGACAAAGCTACTCGGGCCACCCATGTGGCCCGAGCCACCTGCGCCGAGCCTCCTCCCACTCAAGCCTCAGAGTGCACGTGCCTAGTGCATGAGGAGGAAGGGGATTGCAGGCGAGGGCTACGACTTTTTTCAAATCGTATATAGGTTCGACCATGTGCATGAGGAACGTGGCACGTCTGGGTATTTTGCTTAGAGACCCAATCGACTTTTAAAAATTACTAATATGCCTCGCATAATTGGCAAATTATAGGAAAGCCCATGCAGTTTTATATTATTGCAAAATACCCCTTCATGGATATGTTTCTAATAGTTTGTAAATATTTTTCTATGTTTTTCTTTCGACTATGCCCTTATACTATATGTTTCACATATTGAACATATGGACTCCTTTTTCCAT
This sequence comes from Ottelia alismoides, assembly GCA_037367405.1. NCBI lineage: Eukaryota > Viridiplantae > Streptophyta > Magnoliopsida > Alismatales > Hydrocharitaceae > Ottelia > Ottelia alismoides. The sequence continues at coordinate 33,027 of JAZKJV010000345.1, forward strand.
TATTTCACTTTCATTATGTTGCTTATTTGATGATCTTTACAATGACGTGATTTAATTCCCATTTTAACACTTCAAAACATCATGATTTATTTAGTGTCATTTGCTCTGTTATATAAATGCCATTGAATGAAATTAGAGTTATTTTGATGCATGAATTGCCAATGAAATGGAATCTAAATATAGCGCACACTTTATTGATCTTTTAGGGGAATATTTCCGCATGTATATTTGTTTGCATGTCATTTCATTTATGTTGCATTGCATTCTTAATTTAACTTGCATGAAATCCGTAAAAATGCATTATATCTATTTGTATTGTTTTGCATTATTTTGTATGGTGCAATGTTGACCTAGGTAGATGAATTAATCGCTTAGTCTAGATATGAGGATCTGATAAATCATATTAGGAAGCATGTGTCCATTTGTTCGACCTTGGTACACTTATCAAGTCAAAAATACTCCACGTATTCAAAAGTGTGGTTTTTGATGAATTGTTTTCCACCTCCTACATTATAACAATTTACCTTTATTAAAGAGGTGGATTTCGGTTCATCACCCGCTATCAACCACACGATCTGATCAGATTAAGTCCATCACAGTCACTCACATGTGCCCTCTCCTTGATCATTGGATCGCATGATCCAAAGGTTGTAAACCATCGTCAACCTCTACACCTCCTCTCTCTTTCGTGATGCACACACTGACTGCACCTTTTCTCCAATTATTTACAACTTCTCCCCACATCCTCTTCCCTCACTTCCACCTCCTTGACGTTGACCTCACATATCTCTTCCACATGGTCACCACCACCTCCATGATCCCCCTCACGAGCATTGAAGACCGGTGGTTGAAACCTCATGTCCCACTTCCTGGAACTGCCGAGATCTTCTCCACAAAACCTCCATGACCACCCACTGCTCCTCCAGTCCACACCACGTGTGAGTTCTCCCCTAGTCTTCTTCCCCTCCGCATGATAGGGAGAGGTGGAATCGAAGCACGATCATGGCAGAAGACTTCTGATGAGACCCATGGTCTTAGGCTAGGCCACGACCACCTCCACGATTGTTCAAGTTTGCCTACATGGCTGGTAGGGTTAAGAGAAGATCAGAGGTCATCCTTGACCTCAAACAAACCTTCTACGTCGCCTCGTGACCTTCTTCAATCCCAGGTAAGTCTCTCGTTCCTTTTTCCTTTATTTTCTCCATTTTTATTTGCATCACCAAGCCATCTTAAACCCTAATTGATTACACCTTCACCTTCGCTAAGCATCCCAAACTTTCGTCGGTCACTCTGTTTACATACTCCCTTCCTCCAGATCCTCCTCCATGTCACTCCCTTTCCTCCGCCACCACGAAGGAGGAACTCATTAGGTCCCCGTCGTCTTCACCCTTCTGGACCTTTACTTGCCTCACGCACACACCATATTGCTTTGTCTATACTACAACCCGGCCTTATTAACTTAGCCAAATGTGGATTTCTCAGATGTCGCCATTGTCAAAGACACTGCTTCATCTTTGTGATCAGGTAGATCATTATACTTAATTATGTTGTTTGTTCCGATATTTCTATCAATATGTTTTGTGATGTCATTTTCATTGTTTTTCTTTATTATTTTGTTAATTATTTCTTTTTCTTAAATATCTAATGCATAGTTTATGTGGTAGAGCCCGCATCGACTAATGAAGATTGGGAGACGTAGAGGTGAGTAGTCAGGTGCTCCCATTGCAAGGAGTCACAGAAGCAGTTCTGAGGATTCAAGAGACTTAATTAGAATATGTCGTTACATTGTTTATTGTGTGTGTCTGTGTGTGTATATTTGTAATAATTGTATTACAACGGACCTTGTTTGAGACTAAAGACAATATTCGTGGACATTGACATTATGTGGTGTGTTGAGCATGTTTCACCCCTAACATGGTGATAGAGTGATTTGGACAGAGGTTCCTAATGTCCAGTCTTAGAGGGCATGCATTTTTTGACAAGTCATATCCGGCAATCACCACTCTCGCAGTACTCGAAACATGCTCAACCGATAAAATCAATAATCAACGCACAATAATGATCATTGAATGAACAAATGTGTGGGTGAAATTTATTATACCCTACAAATGACATACAATGACAAATAGTAGGGGCTGAACCACAGAGAGCAATGGGAATACGATAATTATTATCTACTAATGAAAATAAACAATAATTGTTTATTGTACTTTTTAGCCTTTTTGAATTTTTGTGGTTTTTTGTTTTTATTAAATTTTTATGGATTTCTGATTTTTTATATTTGTTGTGTTTTTAAGTTTTTTTAATTTTTATTTTTTAGGTATGGAAATTTTTAGCTTCTTTTTGTCTTTAAGGATGCAAATAATATATATGACTATATAGTAATAATAAAAGTAATAGATAGAATAATATATATAAACATAAAATACAAATGAGAACAATCCTTCTTATTTTTTAAGGTTTTAAATAAATATATTTATAGGTATTTATACTTAATATTAAAATAAATAAAAAATATATAAGTAATAACATGTATATATAAACTATAGATGATTTTATGTTTTTAAATTTACTTATATATACTCAAAATTTTTAAAATAAACTTTTTGCGTTTTTAGTATTTTTCTCTTTTTTGTGATTTTACTTGTAACTTTTGCTAATGTTTAAGTATTTTTAATTGATTAAGTACAGTAAAACAATAGCTATGATAAATATGTCATATTGTTTTGGGTTATAAAAATAAAGAATAAGTGCAAAAATTCCCAAAACTAATTTTAATATGTGGTATAATATATATAAGAAGTAGAAATAAATATTTTTCGATTATTATAGAATTTTTACTTATTTTTATATGCTTTTTAGGGTTTTTCAATTTAATGTTTTTTTTGTATTTTTTTGATTTTTGGTCTGGAGTTATATGATACAATAGTAAATATACTCTATTTTTTGGATTTTTAGGTAAGTTTTATAATCTTTTTGTATTTTTATAGCTAAATAGGGAATAAATAACTCCTATAGGATTTTTAATAAATGTAAAAATGCAGCAAAATACTAAAATAAAAATATGGTGTGAACATGCATAATATTAAGCATCTATGATGATATTTCCAAGATTTTACAAGCACATGAGCTTATTAAACAAATAGAAAAGCATAAATAAAATAAAATCCTATTAGTGGTGCTTTTGCAATAAAAATAAAGTACAAGGGTTGCCATGCAAATAACTCCAAAATATTACACTAATATTCGAATTTAATGGACTAAAATTAAATACAACAAGCTGAGAGGGTACTGCTGCAAAATGTCCACCATAGTTGGAGCGCCACGTGAGTTGACCTAGCATGGACCTAGATCCAATATATGATAAATGTGGGGTCTCGGTTGCAATTATTACACACAATTTAAAATGTAAATATTTATAGGACCAAATATAAAATACAAAAAATACGGAGGGGCTCGATGCAATTTACCCCTTTAAGTGGCCTGATCGAGCGCTTCTCCTTGCGCCACTTGGGGATGATCAACGGCTTGGAGGTACGATGTTTCGCCTCAAGATAGACGACCCAGATTAGATTTGGGTTGCAGGTTTGATCCGACAGTGATGAATGCCCCTAGATAAACTTGGAAGAAGTTTGGTATAAATGGGTTTTGATGGGCCGTATTTCCTTCCTCCGACCTCATCCTTGGTTGTTGGCATGTCCTAAGGCTTCCTGGATCTCTCACACACTTGCATGATGGTTCAAAGTGGTCCGACCCTGACAGAGGGGGCCTGTAGCTCTATTGCACCTGGAGCTCTTCTGCACCTGGAGCTCTGTTTAGAGCATCGATGTGTATCCATATGGTTTGTTAGGCTTAAGTCCTGCAAAAAATTAAAGAAGGGCTTGAGGCGAAGATCATCAACCCAAGGTTGAAGCTTGGAAGCAATTGAGTGATGATGACGATGAGCTGTGGTGACAGATTATGGGTTGAGCTCCAAGGACTATGATTCTTGCAGAATCAAAGGTGAACAAATGGTGGAATTGCAGAGAACATGACGAGGTTCGAAGGTGGGGTGGAAATGAGTCGAGAAACGGTGGAGGACAAGTGGATTTCAAGCTGAAGCTCCAACAATTATATTTCCTAAAATTTAGCTACTCTACTGAATGGTTGGTTCAACTAATAATTAAACTACATTACTGGAAAGAAAAGAAATGAAAATACGAAAGGAATGCAACTCTTACTTGACTATTTCAGGGAGCAGATGAAGCGTAGCCGATGACTACTCCGACGAGCTGGATCACCACCTATGGTCGCTCTTTCTCAACGCCAAAGCTCCCGCGAGCTCGCTGTTGTCACCAGTAAGCTCAAACAATATGAAGAATGGGGTTACATAGAGTAGATAGGGATCGGAATGATAAAGGGGATGGAGGCTTTTTATTTATAAACAAGGTGGAGACCCATATTGACCTAAGTTTATGAATGATTAGGGTTATGTACAACAGATCCATGAATTAGGCGTGTATTAGGATTGATCAGAGAGGTGTTTGCATGAAAAATCAGATCGAATGGAGTGATGGATCACCTGGGAAATGGGGAAGAAGATGGGGGTTCCATTCCTCTGATGGGGGTAGGTGACCCGGGAAGGGAAGTTGACCCATGGTCAGCTAAGGAAGCCCCCTGATTGGTCCACATGAACTAATAAAAAAACATGGAGCTATGTTCCTTACTAATTTGATATAAAATAATAAATGATTTTATTAATTTTAGGTTAAAATATGAAAAGTATTTGTTATTTTTTATAGTATTTTATCATCATATTTATTTATTTTTTCAAGTTAACTTATTAGATGTTAATATTTAGATGTTTACACATAGGTGTATTTACCTATATTTTGGGTCTTTTATTTTTATTTTGTATTTTGTATTTGATTATTGTATTTTTCATATTTTATATATTTACAAATTATTTAATTACTTATCTAAATATGTTTATTGTATTTTTCTTATTTAATTTGTATACTAAAATAAATAGGGATGTATATATTATAGGTATAGTTTACCTATATCTTAGGATACATTATTTATTTTATAAACTTTTAATACTTTTATTCTATTTTTATTATGGGAATGTGTTTAATATCATATTTATAGTATATAAAAATATAAAAGATATAAAAAATATAAAGGATGATATATTGAATCTTATATACATGTATATAATACAATAGGGACCCAAAAGCCAACGTTTGCATCTCAACTCCAAATTATATGAAAATCTTCATTAAATAGATATTTAAATTTTATGAATAACAAAGGTGAGTATTAGTTTATATGAAGGAGATACATGTCTGTGAAGTTTTTTTTGCAGCTTTTATTCTGAGTGTCCCAAGCACATTATGCATTATTTTTGAGTGAAATTAATTTTGTATTTTTATATGTACAACATTCATGTTGAGGGTTTCTTTATTTGAGTTCTAAATAATAAAGAATAAAATAAGGCCCAAAATGGGTTTATTGATGAATAAAAATTGGGGTTTTAATAGTGTTTTCTGTACAATTAGTCCGCTCTATCTCCCCCTACTTTATTCCTTGTCAACGAAGTCATTATGTTGATTGGGTCTTGAGGTATAGAGCCACCCAGTGTCGTTGCACTTCATTCCTTTTCTTTTCTTTCCTTTATTCTTGAATTTTGGAATTAAATATAGTATTTATTTTTCATTTATGGAGTGTTATTTTGCATAAATTAATGCTATATAAATGCATTTATCTAGGGATTTAAGGTCAAAATGTATGAATAAAGGTAGTGAAATGGAGATTCATCACCCTGGTGGGCCTCAACTTGAGTGTTCAATTCTGGAATTAGGCATGCGGCTCTTCGAGCGTTATTTATTTCATATAATGATGTGCTTAATCATAGTTTAGGTCACACCTTTAACATCTATGAAATTCACTATATCTCCATGAGGTGCACCATAACATAGCTCTACTTAGCCAAATCAACTCAATTCCTCACCACTAATAGTAGCATGTTTAGGATGCAACTTTTTTCTTGACGTGCATGATTTTAATGATAACTTTAAATTCAGTCTTTCATAACAAAATGGAGGGATCTGGGAAGCAATGTAAGTATTCCTTTCTCAAGCATGCATCATAGTTTCTCGTTTTCATCGGCTTTTCTCGATTTACCGCTCTTGATTTACAACTTAGGGATTAAATGGGATCAAGAATAGATGGTAGGCGGTGATTTCTTTCTTGCCCACATACTAATCTTAGTGATAACCTCAAGCTAAAAATTAGGACTGATTAATACACATTGACTTAAAATCAATGGAGTAAAGACCTCCTTGTTTTATGAGAGAGCAAACCCCTCATTATATGTAGGATATATTATGCCTGTTGAGAGGTGAGGACACATCCCAAGGATAGTTCCCAAAACCTATAATTAAACATGTACATAAGGGACTTCTATCTTGGATGATCACCAATAATACCGACAATATAATATGACCAACATTTGTTGGTCATCTTGTGTGAGTTGGTGAACTCAAAAGGTGTTTGCTAGCTTGGTTGAGCCTTGTTTGTGATTTCACTAAACACTCCCATAAACTCTGAAGACTTCATTTTTGATATATGTAGATTCAGTCATCTAATAAGATTCATCTAACCATACTTTGTGTCACGATTCCCCAACATTAGTTTTGTATCGAAATACGTACGAACCAAGTCCATCTCTGATTATTCACCTAAGGTCCTTTCATCTTCATTTCACACCTCTCTACTTAGGCTATTCTCAACCTAAGTATAGGGGGGGCCTGAGTCCTGTCCATTTCTATTTTTTTACTCATTGCACCTTGGTCCTCATCTATTAATTAGGTTATTTTTAACTTAAGTATAGGGGGAGACCCAAGTCAGTCCTCGTACATCTCTTTGTATTTAGCACAATCTATGGCTTCATATCACTTTGTGCTATGAGGACATAGAACAAGCTACGTATAGGGGATGTACCGTATATATTTCATATATACTTTATCCATAGCTCGTGTTTTCATTTTTTAAAAATATTTTGGGGCTAGGGTGAAGTATCTTTTGAACTGATTTGAGTAAAATATTTGTAAAATGATTTGAAAAAAACTATAACCATGTCACATTATCTTCGAAAAAATATTTTACAATGGTTTGGAAAATAAGGATTTTACTTATTTGAGAATATTTTGAATATTGTTTTGAAAATCTATATTTATGTGACATGGTTTGTAAACTATTTTCGAATCTTTTAAAAAATGAGGGTGTAAATGATATAACCCGTGTTTTGTAAATAAATATAACTCTACTCAACAACATAAAAAATGAAAAAAAAACAAAAAATCCCAAAAATATTAACCAAATGAGTTGGATGTATCCCTGACACTTTCAGTATCTCACAAGACCTGAGGAATAAAGAGCACTTGGTTTATGAGGTCTTAGGATTCAGAGTTAACCAACCTTAGTCGTTAGGGTTTGAGACTTAATTATTCACATTTCCCTAGTTTGAAAAACATGTATGCTATATTGTAAACTTCATCTCTACCTTGAAGAATATGACACACACCTCACATGCACGACTGCATATATGATGAGATGAGTCGAGGGTTCACTGAAGGAATTGGGATTTGAGGTTTTAGTTTGGACCCGGTTTAATGATGCTCGAGGATGTGTTAAAATCAATGAAGGCTTAATAAAACCTGAGTGTCAACAACCTTAATCAGTATGAGAACAAGTTCTTATACTATCTTGTGATATTAACCTTAGTGCTAGGGTGTGATGAGACTAAATATTGACCATTATGCACCAACTTGGTATAAGCAGTGGATCTAGACAAAATAGAAGAAAAAGAAAGTGAAACAAAAGCTCTCACACAAAGATACATTCAAAAGATCTTCCACCAAAGGCGAGCACACCCAACCTTTCAAAGTACCGACTTGGACCAAACATTTCAGGCGTTTATTATCCGATCTAGCACCCAAAAAGGGCCATGCATCATGTAGTGATGCAAGTATGGGTGTTGAAGGCATATTAGACAGTCAAAAAAGACTTACCCAGATGCATTCCCAAGAAATCAAGTGCAGCCGACTCTGCATTCTCTTGACGGACTGATCAACACCAAAAAATACATGTTTTGTGTTAATAAGAAACTCGAGAGGATCCTCGTTCTGACGAGAAGGGGAAAAGAAAAGACACCAACCTATGCCCTCTGTCAACTGGCCTTTCACCTTCACTTTTAAGTCTGCAACTAAAGAGATGGTGGATTGTATGCCACAAATGGTTTATTCCCTAGTGTTAAGGATTGAGTCTTTAGGAGAGTCTCTTAGATTGGGACTTTGAGCGATGATGAATCCGCATTTCATCATATTTATTCTATCATTTTAGCCTCAAAAACCCTAGCAAATGCGTGTAAATAGTATTAATTCCAGCATCTTAGCATTCATGCATGTGCATGTAAATAGTGTATAAAACACTGTAATTAAAGCCAAAATTATAGAATAAATAAAAGAAAAGAAAAAAAATAAAATATTGTAAATATTTTATGACCCGAAACCCCGAGACCTAGGCATCTTGATGAATAGGTCTACAAGGAATAAAGCAGGGGGAGATAAGGGTCAAAATATAGTAGAAATACCTATTCTTTTTAATTCATTCTTTATTCATTTTGGGACCTATTTTTGGTTCCACTTTTTATACATCAAATAAAGAAACTTTTACATGAAAGTTGTAGATAATTAAATAAGCAAAAATACAAAACTGATTTCACTGAAAAATAATGTACAAATAAAAAGTTATGGTCTGAATAAAAATCCAGAATCCCAACTTCCCAGACCCGTATGTCACAAATGAAAACTCCAAATGCATCAAACTCACCTTTAATTGTACATAATTTAAAATAAGCTATTTAATGGCGTTGGTTTCGCATTTGGCGGAGCTACGGTTTGAGAGTTGAGTTTTGGACCCCTTTTGTATACTTGTACAGATTAAAATATTCATTTTATTATTTATTCATTATTTTTATAATTTTATTTTATTTTATAATTTTGTAAATATTATTTATAATATATATGTACATGAAAATCAGAATAAAAACATAAAAGAAATACAAAATAAAATATATGTATATATAATACATAGGTATAATACCTATACTTATACCTGTAGAATACATATTTATATTTTATTAAGTGTATACAATACACAGAAAAATAAAATAAAAATATTTTTAAGTGTATAAAAATACTTTACAAATTTATAAAATAATAAACAAAATAAATAAATTTAAATCATAAAATAAAAATAAATTAATGAAATATATAGATGTATATACCTATATAGCCTAAAATAACAACTTGTAAAATTATACCTCATAAAAATAATTAAAAATTATCATAAAAAATTTATAAAATAATAAATATTTTTTATTAAATAACCAAAAATTAAATAAATCATTTACTAATTTAATTTGATTTTACAAACTATTTTTCCAGGGTTTTTCCTGGTTGGTCCACGTGGACCAACTAGGAGGGTCCGAGAGTTGACCGCAGGTCAACTCTCTGACCCGCCCCCTGTGGTTTGTCAGAACGTGCTTTGACCCCGCTTCTCGCATTTTTCGAGGATGCTACTTGCATCTTCTTGTGTCGACGTCTTCATGACTTTTGAAGCCCGCATATCCATGATGCACGCCCAAGTGTTTTTTCGGGTTATGGATCACCGCAGCACCCGTTGCCATCTCGTTTTTTCTCGCCCGTCGACCACTCCATTCAAAAACCCCATGCCACATCCATTGATCTTTGAACCGACTTTGAGAGCTTCTGACCTCCGGGGAGCGAGTAGAGTGAGCTCCAGTGACAGGGGACTCTCCTCACACCCCCGTTGAGGTGCAGCGAGGCTCGAGGGCCGTGTTCCAACCACCTCCGGTGCCCGCTGCCGTCGAGGTCCCACCTCGCCATCTCTGGCTTGAGGTACTGCTTTTTCTTCCATTTTTTGTTTGTTTTTACTTCCAGTAGCTTTAGCTTTCGATTCCCATCTCCGATTCGTCTGAAATCCATTTAAATCATCCTCGCCACCACCTCGCCGGGGATAGCTCCGGCGAGCCTTGTTTCCACCTCTCCACGCCATTCCTTCCTCCCATTGGAAGGTCGTGACAATTTTCCCGCGACCCTTTTAATCTTTCTGTGCAGGTCTTGGACTCCCACTCACATCTGGGACTCATCTTGGAGGCAGCGGAGGTATTTGGAGCTTCATAGCTCTGACGACCTCGCGCGAGCCCTCTGGCCACCGCCGGGGATTTTTGGAGTAGCCAGCTCATAAAGGGACCTCGTAGGAGTTGATCGGGGCATTTTGGAGTATCAGCACGCGATGGAGGAGGGTTCACTTGCCGGAGGAGCCTCGCCCAGCCGGAGCTCCTCCCTGTTCCTCCATCTACATTCTCCATCGTCGGATTATCAAGGCACCCCAGGCATAGCAGGAGCCGTCTGATCTAATAGTGCCCGGCCGTCCGATCGATCAGACACGTTTTAATCTCGGCCGTTGGGAGGCGAAACGACATCGTGCAAGGAGACAGCGCCATGTGTTTAAGTGGCATCCCATCCACTGTCCGCCAGCGCCTTAGGTGGGGATTTTGCAATTTATAACCCGTCGATTTTTGTATTTATTGTTTAATTTTAAAACATTCATTTGCAGTTAAAACTCTTTGTAATATTTACTAAAAGCCCCCCGCACTTCTCTTTATTGCCATTAGGTCCCCCGTCACGTGCGTGCTTCGCACGTGGCCCTGGCGTTTTTGCAGACTTAACCATGATGTTTGGGGTATTCGCTATTGGTCCTGTAAAATTTTTATATAGTTGTATATTTTGTGGGAATTTTACATGTAGGTCCCTGAGTTATTTGCTATTTGCAAAAATGTCCTTTGCCTGCATGTATTTTCTTTATGATTTCTCTAATTATTGCATGAATCTTTAAACACCCAAAACTTCCACAAAAATCAATTTAAGCTCTTGTCTGCTTGCTCATTCACGCCATATTTTTGCATTCATTTTTATTGTATTTTTTATTTATTAAAAATAAAAAACATGCGTTTTTGCTACTATTTGCATTAGAAAATACCAAAAAATATTAAAACTCCTTGAAAAATTCCAAAATATTACCTAAGGTCTATTTCAGTGTGTTTTAGTGTCAGTCCAAAAATCATTAAAAATTTCAAAACAAAAACCTTAAAAATTAGAAAATCCTTAAAAACTTCATAAAAAACTTCATAAAAATCTAAAAAATCATAGAAAAATCCTAAAAATATAATCAGATTCTGTAGTTTCCTTATTCGATTCCCTTTATTTTAAAATTAATTTGGGAAAATTTTGTTACTGTTTGCTATTTTTCATTCCCATTCTAATTTCAACCAGCAGTTTTATTCACTGTTTCTTGTATTTTGACTTTTAAAAATACCAAAAACATTTATAAATATTCTCAAAAATCACAAAAATAGTATATAATTATAAAAAGACCAAAAATATTTTATTTTCTGAATTTTGGCTATTTCCCCTTATTTTTATAAATGCCTTATCCCCTCTTTCTTATATTATATATATATCTTCTATTATTTAAAAAAGAAAATAAAAAATATAAAATATAAAAAGAAAATATAAAATCAGAAAATTAAAAATAAAAATACAAAAATACAAAATTAAAAATTAAATTAAAAAATTTAAAAATTAAAACCCACAAAAACATTGGCATATTGTAGACAATTAATCACACACATTTTGCACATTGCCCGATCTATCCTGCTTGCTCCTTGAGTTCGACACTCTACATACTTACACTATACACCTATTTGTAGAGTTAAAATAAATTTTAACTTCACTTCTATTGTCATTGTTTGATTTATATTGACGTGGGTTAATTGTTGATTAAATACAGATTTCTTAGCGGTCACCGCAACGACTTCTGTGTTCCCGCCTTGTGTGAAATACACGACCATAATATCTTTGGGTTTATCAAATGACGTCGTTGCCGGGGAGCAACAACGCATAGTCGGCTTCTTGCTTGTGATTGTGATACTTTTCTATATTTTTGTAGTTTTATTTATTTGCTTTTTATTTGATATATCTTTTGAGCTGTCTAACCCCTCTCTTTGTTGACTTCGTGCGAGGAACCGCGGATCGAGGGAGACGCTCCACCCTAGGCGCCTGAGCACCCACGTGAAGCCAGCATCTGCCAGCCTAGCACCGAGGAGACGAGAAGAGGATTTTGAAGATCGACCTCCACCTTTAGTCATAACATTTATTTCTTGTATTTATTTTTGTAATTTCAGTGAGAGAGAGACTTTTTAATTGTAATAATACAGGTATCCCCGAACTTTGGACTCTTAAGCCTAATTTCCAGGTGTTTGTACACCTGGGGCCTCACTGCGGCTTTTGTCGGCTTTTTCATCGCTTCTTTTTACTTGTTTTTCAGTTTTGTTTTCTTTCTTTTGTGTGATTGAGACCTTAGCCGTAGGAGTTTCTTGCGATAGATTAAGGCCAAACACTTAATATCTTGCATGTGCCTATAGTCATGTTTAGACTTAGTCAAACTATAAAACAGTCGCCTCATCATCTTCGAGCCTTCGTGCCGCGAGCCCACCCTACCAAGTGCTGCTCCTGAACTCGATTTGTCGAGAGGAGGAGGGGTGAGCCTAGACCGGACTCCTGGATTGAAGATCGGTGACCGACTTGTGGTTCTTCACGATAATAGCAATTTCTGCAACTTAGGGCGATTTCATCGGCTTGCATTTGCATATAGATAGGTTTCAATTCTGCTAAGCATCCTTGCATGTAGAGTGCTGGAGGCAAGGTGAGCATTTACGCTTTAGCATTCATCATTATTTGCCGCTTGCATTGATTTTCCGACTCTCCCTCTGATTTTGCCAACCTAGGTGCTTAAAGGAATTGACTCCTCGTTAGGATTGTGCATTCTCATTAAAAATCCAAAAAAAGTGATAATCAATAAAATTGGGACTGCTAACTTTACTCGACCCTAAAACCAACCAAAAAGAAAAAAATCTCTTGGGGCGAGTAATCCCCTCATTGACTTCGTTTTACATTGCTCGCGCACATACTAAGGTTAGTGCCCAAATCCCATTCAGCCCCTAAGTGTTTGTGCAATCTTTGACTTCTCACCTAACTCTAAAACAGACAAGACAAAAAGACTGACTTTTCGGTCTCTACCGAGTTAAGTAGGTGAATTGAGGGTTTGTATTCTTTTCATTTTTGTTTGTGATTGTTTTGTGTGCATCCTAGATCATCCCTGCGCATTTGCGCCTTCTTCTCCATTTCTTGACTTGACCGTCGTGCTCCCCCGAATCATTTCCTTTTGTTTTCGAGATGGACCCCTGGAGCGCATTTTATCCGGACTTTGCGGATCCCTCATTCACTCCAGCCGGTCCACCTTCATTTTATCAGGAGGATCCTCCTCCTACTTTTTCTGATTTTTGTACATATCCGCCTCAGCCACAGTATCACGACTCAGATTTCTACCCACCTCCACCTCCACCCATATATTATCCACCTCCACCATCACATCCACCCGAGTCTGACCTGTTGGAGTCACCTCCCTTGATCTCTATGAGTGATATCTTAAACCGAATGATAAAACACATTGATTTGATGAATGATGATCTTGCTATCTTGAGGAAAAATCAGATTAATGCTCCTTTCGTTGGGGATACAGGTTTACTTGTCGGTGATCATGGGAGCTTGCAATAGCCAAAAATACAAAAAAATGAGAAAAATTTAAAAATCCAAAAAGAGTTCGGGAGACATTTGGTTGAGTCGGACCGCGAGGAGAGTGCCCATCTGCCAGATCATTCACCCACACAATCTCTCTCACACATTCTCATCTTTGACCCCGAGGATGTTGCTGTACAGACTGCTCTTGGCATGCCTCGTGTACATGATGATTCCGACTTCCTCCCTTGTATGGAGGAAGTCCAAAAATTAAAAAAATTGTTGACCGAACCCGAAGTGGTGGCTACCATTCATGAGATTATCTGTGCCCCACTTCAGTAGGCCATGACACGATTATCTGCTCCTCTTCCCAAGAAGAGAAAGCGGAGGAGCAGATCTGAGCGTCACATTCTGACCATGGCCACTGCACACGCGATCACACATCGTCCCATTCCTAGAAAGAGGAACACAGTTACCCTTCTCGCTGGTACAGTCTCTTCACTTAGGGCCTCTCAAGAAAACCAGGATGATCGTACAATTTGCTGATGGATTTATCAAGAGGCTGAAGGGTATCCTTGAAAACACCGTCATTTCGATTCAGGGCATGAGCTATCATGTTGACTTTGTCATGTTGCCCATGGAGACCTCCACAGGGGAGCCATCTCCAATCATCCTGGGACGACCGTTCCTCGCCTCTGCGAGGGTCGTCATTGACTATGGATCAGGAGAGATTCATTTCCGTCTTGTTGACAAGAGCGAAGCATCGATCACCGCACCCACAGTTGACCAGAGACCTGCACCTGATGCACCTTCACTGATTCTAGCTGACTCCGAGGCCTGTGACCGATCTGATGATATTAGAGATGTTTGCTTAGCATCCGCTGATGAGACCTGAGGAATCCTCCGAAAAGGGGAGAACTCGGAAAGCATAGACCTCGTAGTTCCTCCTTCTGGTGTGTGGCGATGTGTTGGTGAAATCCAAGGAATTTACGTGATTGATCCCATTGAGCGGAGGGCAAATACCAAGACTCGACAGGATAGACCTGGTTTGACTACTTCCATTGATAAGTCCATTCCTGGTCACTCAAAAGTGATGACGATTGAGGTCGGTTATGATGCAAATGTTTAAAATTTTTGGCCTCTTGATGAAAAAGATGATCCGGGTGAGACTCTTGAGGACGATCTGAGTTCGACTACTTCCACTGATGACTTCGTTCCTTTTGGTTTTGACCTGGACGAGACCTCGCAGGACGACTCCGATTACACTTCTTCCGAGGATGATGAGTTTGTCCCATTCCACTTTAATATCAGTGAGACCCCCAAGGCCAGACCTAGTCGTACTTCTTCCACTCGCCCATCTGTGCCTCCACACCATAGGACCACAAAGGGCGAACCTAGCCATACTACTTCCATTGACCAGTTCGTCCCTTTCTGATTCGACTCCACTGAGGGCCTTCACTCTGTCGACCCTGATCGACTTCCGTCCACTGTGGACCCCGATGTCGACTTGCACCACACTAGATCTATCCCTCAGCGGTCTCGCAAGAAGGTCTGCTTTCCACCTTCTTGATCATATGTACATTCATCTATGTTGTATATTCTCTCTCGTGTATCTCTGTCTATCTTCCGTATGGCTCGTCCACCCATTCTCGTGTTTGCCTTGCTCAGGACGTACCTTGTCCTAAGTAGAGGGGGGTGGACGAGCCGAGTGTTCATTCTTCGTTCCGTTTCATCACTCCTGTTGTTGCCTATACTTAGGGCTTCTTTTACCCTAAGTATCGGGGGAACGATGTGTACATTCTCACGATCTCTTCTTCCACTTTCATCCCTTTTCTCCTTTTCTTCTTTTCTTCTTGTCCTTTTCAATCTTCTTTTTGTATCAAAATGGTGTCGCCCCTTGCAGACATGTTTCTATACTTAGGACGTACTTTGTCCTAAGTATAGGGGGGTATGCACCCTGAGTTGTTCTATTCTTTTCGATCCTCTCCATTGTCTCCTCTTCTTGTCTATACTTAGGGATATCTTACCCTAAGTATAGGGGGAGACAATCTGAGTACGATCTGTTCATTTCCACCCTTGATCCTCCCTGCGTTGTGTACAGTCTGCTATACTTAGGATTATTTGATCCTAAGTATAGGGGGGACGGTCAACTTCCCATTCGTTCATTTATACCTTTATTTATTCTTTAGACTTGCCTATACTTAGTACGAGTTATGTCTTCTCTTTTCTCTCCGATCTATGAGGACATAGCTCAAGCTAAGTATAGGGGGATCGAATATACTACGTATATACTTTAGCCATAACTCGTACTTTCATATTTTCTTAATAAATATGGCTAATAATTCTTTAAAATTCATTAAAAACCATAATAAAAAGATGTGATTATTCCTCAAATTCTTTTTGTATATACTGATTAATAGATCAGGTGAAAATGTTTTTTGCAAGATGTTTGAAAAATAGTTTGAAAATCTTTGTGAAAATATTTTGAAAACTATTTGAAAATGTTTTGTTACATGTTGTCAACCTTTGTAAAAACTTTTTTGTTTATAAAATTTATTTTCTTTGTGTGAAATAAAAATGTTTGAAAAATGATGTGCAAGTGGTTTGAAAAATGGTTGCAAAAATATTTTGAAAAATCTATCTATACTGTTTGAAAACCTTTGCAAAATGATTTTCAAATGTGTGTACATGTTTGTAAAAATATTTGTAAAACTTATTTTGGACTATAGTTTTCAAAATTGTTTAAAAAACCCGTATCAAATAAGTTTGAGGAATATACACATCACACCAAAATCCATTATAGATCTATAAAATTGATCACTTACCCTTGTAAATTCTTAAAATCCACTTCTTGTAAATATAAGAAGCACTCCCGTGTAAATATTTTAACCTAGTTTTAAGCCAAAAACTTTTTGTTTTCAAAAATCCCAAAAACATTTGCAAAATTTAAAAAAAACATCTGAAAAAACTTTTTGAAAAATACAAAAATGCATATCCATCATCATCTTTTCAAAGTCCATAAAAAGTTCAAAATCTTGAAAATTGCATCACAAAAATATTTCTGCATCGCATTGCATAGCATGAGCATTTTTCGGATTGAGTTTGATAGTTGAACAAGTCTAAGTAAAATCCGGAGATTGGAGCTTGATTGGACCTTAAAATCTACCTAATAACAGGAACCTTATAGGAACTGGGTTTGAGGTACTTCATGTCTAGTTGACTTAATTCTTTGAGGATTACGAGACTTGGTTCAATGGATTCTTTACTGTCTAAGTAGAGTATTTCGGAGCACACGTACGAATCTTGTTGATAATGACCTAACTTGGACACCTGCACCTTTCACATGGCTCAACTCAGTTGGAGTGGTGAGGGGATTGGATTTGCCGGTATGAGATGCACACAAGTGGAAACACTTGTCCTCCTCTAGGGAGGGAAGTGCACCCCAACCCGTCCAGTGATGAGGAAGCCTAAAGACATGCGAGCGTGGGTTGCGATAAAGCTTCAAAAGAGGGATATTCTACTGGCTCAAGAGGAAAAACTCCTTATGTCAATGCTGCTGTATTTAGTATTCAAAAAAATGGTCAGGTCTGTACAAAAATAAAATGCCTACAAAGTATGTACATATGTTGTAAAGTCAATAAGCAAGCTCGAGTTCCAAAGTCAAATATGTGAGCCTGCAGCTGGATGACTTGACTACACTGGTCTTGCATCCTAGGATAGGTAGCTACACTGGCTACCGTCCATTCTTCTCTTCATCCCCTCCTCTTGAGCAGGTTGCCACGTGAACTTAGAAGGGAATACCCCGCTCCTCGAGGATGGAGTTATTGGATCGGGGAATCATTGGGTTTTCATACTGGAGAAGTCAGTCTCTTTGTCTTTCTAGTTGGGGAGAGCCACTATCACTTACACTGTACGAGTCAGATTCATAGTCGTAAGGGTTTGCGTATCAGTTGAGATATTTCTGACCTGGCTATTGAGGAGACTTGAACATAGTTTTGGGATTCTCATGGACTATTGGATTTCAAATACGATTCTCATCAAGGTTCCACCCACACTTAAATTCCAAAGGTCCGACTTAAGCTCCAAACTTTGATTTTGTGAAGACAAGTTTGATTATCAAATTAAATTCAAATTTCTTCTTTTTCTTTTCTTTGTTTTTCATTTCTGCACTTATTGCATAAGTGTTTGCTAGGGACTAGCAAAGGTAAAGTATAGGGGATGATGAATCCACATTTCATCATCTTTATTCTATTATTTTGGCCTCAAAAACCCTAGCAAATGCATGTAAATAGTATTAATTCCAGCATCTTAGCATTCATGCATATGCATGTAAATAGTGTATAAAACATTGTAATTAAAGTCAAAATTATAGAATAAATAAAAGAAAAGAAAAAGAATAAAATATTGTAAATATTTTATGACCCGAAACCCCGAGACCTAGGCATCTTGATGAACATGTCGATAAGGAATAAAGTAGGGGGAGATAAGGGTCAAAATACAGTAGAAATACCTATTCTTTTTAATTCATTCTTTATTCATTTTGGGACCTATTTTTTGTTCCAATTTTTATACATCAAATAAAGAAACTTTGTACATGAAAGTTGTAGATAATTAAATAAGAAAAAACACAAAATTGATTTCACTGAAAAATAATGTACAGATAAAAAGTTATGGTCTGAATAAAAATCCAGAATCCCAACTTCCCAGACCCGTATCTCACAAATGAAAACTCAAAATGCATCAAACTCACCTTTAATTGTACATAATTTAAAATAAGCTATTTAATGGTGGTGGTTTCGCATTTGGCGGAGCTACAGTTTGAGAGTTGAGTTTTGGATCCCTATTATATACTTGTACATATTAAAATATTCATTTTATTATTTATTCATTATTTTTATATATTTATTTTTTTTATAATTTTGTAAATATTATTTATAATATATATGTACATTAAAATCATAATAAAACATAAAAGAAATGCAAAATAAAATACCTATATATATAATACATAGGTATAATACCTATACTTATACCTGTAGAATACATATTTATATTTTATAAAGTGTATACAATACATCAGAAAAATAAAAACAACTTGTAAAATTATACCTCATAAAAATAATTAAAAATCACCATAAAATAATTTATAAAATAATAAATATTTTTTATTGAATAACCTAAAATTAAATAAATCATTTACTAATTTAATTTGATTTTACAAACTATTTTTCCAGGGTTTTTCCTAGTTGGTCCACGTGGACCAACCAGGAGGGTCCGAGAGTTGACCGCAGGTCAACTCTCTGACCCACCCCCTATGGTTTGTCAGAACGTGCTTTTGACCCCGCTTCTTGCATTTTTCGAGGACGCTACTTGCATCTTCTTGTGTCGACGTCTTCATGACTTTTGAAGCCCGCATATCCTTGATGCACGTCCAAGTGTTTTTTCGGGTTATGGGTCATCTCGTTTTTCTCGCCCGTCGACCACTCCATTCAAAAACCCCATGCCACATCCATTGATCTTTGAACCGATTTTGAGAGCTTCAGACCTTCGGGGAGCGGGTAGAGTGAGCTCCAGTGACAGGGGTTCTCCTCACACCCCCGTTGAGGTGCAGCGAGGCTCGAGGCCCGTGTTCCAGCCACCTCCGGTGCCCGCCGCCGTCGAGGTCCCGCCTCTCCATCTCTGGTTTGAGGTACTACTTTTTCTTCCATTTTTTGTTTGTTTTTACTTCAAGTAGCTTTAGCTTTCGATTCCCATCTCCGATTCGTCTGAAATCCATTTAAATCATCCTCGCCACCACCTTGCCGGGGATAGCTCCGGCGAGCCTTGTTTCCACCTCTCAACACCGTTTCTTCCATCCATTGGAGGGTTGCGGCAAATTTCCCATGACCCTTTAATCTTTCTGTGCATGTCTTGGACTCCCACTCACATCTGGGACTCATCTTGGAGGCGGCGGAGGTATTTGGAGCTTCTTAGCTCCGGCGACCTCGTGCGAGTCCTCCAACCACCGCCGGGGATTTTTGGAGTAGCCAGCTCGTAAAGGGACCTTGCAGGAGTCGATCAGGGCATTTTGGAGTATCAGCACGCGGCAGGGGAGGGTTCGCTTACCGGAGGAGTCTCGCCCAACCGGAGCTCCTCCCTGTTCATCTATCTACGCTCTCCACCGTCGGATTATCAAGGCGCCCCAGGCATAGCAGAAGCCGTCTGATCTAATAGTGCCCAGCTGACCGATCGATTAGACACGTTTTTAATGTCGGCCGTTGGGAGGTGAAACGACATCGTGCAAGGAGACGGTGCCACGTGTTTAAGTGGCATCCCATCCACCGTCCGCCAGCGCCTTAGGTGGGGATTTTGCAATTTATACCCCGCTGATTTTTGTATTTTTTGTTTAATTTTAAAACATTCATCTGCAGTTAAAACTTTTTGTAATATTTACTAAAAGCCCCCCATACTTATCTTTATTGCCATTAGGTCCCCTATCAGGCACGTGCTTCGCACGTGGCCCTGGCGTTTTTGCATACTTAACCCTGACGTTTGGGGTATTGGTTATTGGTCCTGTAAAATTTTTATATAGTTGTATATTTTGTGGGAATTTTACATGTAGGCCCCTGAGTTATTTGCTATTTACAAAAATGCCCTCGGCCTGCATGTATTTTCTTTATGTTTTCTCTAATTATTGCATGCATCTCTAAACACCCAAAAATTCCACAAAAATCAATTTAAGCTCCTGTGTGCTTGCTCATTCACGCCATATTTTTGCATTGCATTTTTATTGCATTTTTATATTTATTAAAAATCGTAAACATGCATTTTTGCTACTGTTTGCATTAGAAATTACCAAAAAAATATTAAAACTCCTTGAAAAATTCCAAAAAAAATCATCTAAGGTCTATTTCAGTGTGTTTTAGTGGCAATCCAAAAATCATTAAAAAATTCAAAACAAAAACCTTAAAAATTAGAAAATCCTCAAAAACATCATAAAAATGTAAAAAATTAATTTTTTTATTTTATAGAAAAATCCTAAAAATATAAATTCAGGTTCTGTAGTTTCCTTATTTTATTCCCTTTATTTTAAAATTAATTTGGGAAAATTTTGTTACTATTTCCTATTTTTCATTCCCATTCTAATTTCGGCCAGTAGTTTTATTCACTGTTTCTTGTATTTTGACTTTTAAAAATACCAAAAACATTTAGAAAAATTCCCAAAAATCACAAAAACAGTATATAATTATAAAAAGACCAAAAATATTTTATTTTCTGAATTTGGGATATTTTCCCTTATTTTTATAAATACCTTATCCCCTCTTTTCTTATATTATATATATATATCTTCCATTATTGAAAAAGAAAATATAAAATATAAAATATAAAAAGAAAATATAAAATCAGAAAATTAAAAATCAAAATACAAAAATAAAAAATTAAAAATTAAATAAAAAAAATTAAAAATTAAAACCCACAAAAACATTAGCATATTGTAGACAATTAATAACACTCACATTTTGCACATTGCCCGATCTATCCTTCTTGCTCCCTGAGTTCGAGACTCTACATACTTACACTATACACCTATTTGTAGAGTTAAAATAAATTTTAACTTCACTTCTATTGTCATTGTTTGATTTATATTGACGTGGGTTAATTGTTGATTAAATCTGGATTTCTTAGTGGTCACCGCAGTGACTTATGTGTTCCCGCCTTGTGTGCAATACACGATTGTAAGATCTTTGGGTTTATCAAGCGACGCTCTGACTCGACTCTTATAAATACAATTCACTAAAATTGGTAAACGCAGCTCTGACTAGACTGGGGTGAATCTCTTAATGACATATCCTTATTCTATTCTATATGTATACACATAGACTCTGATAACTAGGGAAGTTGGTTTCCTTTTCATAGAGCTTGATTCATCTTAGAATTTTAGGATAACTAAAATCGAGGTCCTTAACAAATCAATTCTTGAACATTCACATGAACAATCAGGGATTAATCCAATTCATTCATTCTTTATTTACTTGAGGACGAGTAAGGTTTTAAGTATAGGGGATGATAGATCAATTATTTATCAACATAGGCTTCATTAATTATCCCTATTTCTCAACCTTTTCAATAAAATATAACCCTAATTAGCTAACATTATCAATTGACATTATGTATATAATTAACCCTAATTAATGTATATGAATAATCTTATTATTGTACCTTTATTTCAGTATTTTTTAAAGATAAAAAATCACATAAAAATTAGATTAATATTGTAAATATTTATTTTGACATTAAATACAAACTAAAATTACAAAAAATATCAAAGAAGTTGAAACACATATTTTTAATTCCTTAAAAATACTTACAAAAATATATCTATGTACAAATGACCTATTTTGACTTTGTATTAAATATGAAACTTGTAGATCAAGTCTACAACTTCCATATTTAATACTTTTAATTTGATACCTGTAAATATTTTTATTTTTCTTTAATTTTCTTAGTTCTTTTAATTATTGGACCATGTGGTTCTCTCTAGTTGAGCCACATAGAGCGTCCCTTCTTTACACCTCGCACCTCTTTTGAGCCGTCCGATGGGCTCTGATGGATTCCATCTCCTCCCTCCATCGACGCCCCACTCTTAGTTGCATGATCTGATATGATAAGATTCATCACAACCACTCAGCGTGTCCTCCCCTTGGGCGTTGTATCACATGATCCAACGTCTATGGACCATCATCAACCTCCGCACCTCCTCTCTCTTCCACGATGCACACATCGAATGCCCTCTTCTCAAATTACTTCCAACTGCTCCCCACATCCTCTTCCCTTATTTCCACCTCCTCGACGTTGACCTCACACCTCTCTTCCATGTGGTCACAAATGAGTAGTGAGGATGGAGGGCCCCCAAATGAGATCGGATGGCCAGAAGAGGAGGCGAGTGGCGGAGAGAGAACAGGCCACGTGGGCGGCCCAGAGGGCGCCACGTGGCCCAATAAAAAAATCAGAAAAATATAAAAATAAAGATAAATGTAAAAGAAATATTTAGAGGCAAAATTAGGAAAAAGTCAGACATGGAAGTTGTAGATTTCGAGATATCTACAAGTTTCATGTTAGACAAAAAGCCAAAAGAGGTCATTTGTACAAAAGTGATTTTTTGGGAAATATTTTTAAGAGGCAAAAACACTAATTCTGGGTTTTGAGATTTTTTTTATATTTTTTTAGTTCTTTTAATGGTTAGGGAAATTATAGACAATTAATTATCCTAATTTTTAAGGGGTTTTAATGAGGATTAATAACAAGTAGAAATTGTATTAATTAAATACAATAAATATAGATATAATATATACAATATCACACAAAATAAAAATAGTGAATTATCGGTGATTTTATTGAATTATTAAGCTAGGGGATTAAGAATAGGTTTTTAGCATGATTAATACGGGCTTCATCATACCCTTATACTTAAACCATGCTCGTCCTCAAGCATCTAAAGAATAAAGGAGTCGGATTAATTCCTGACAGTGCATGTGGATGTTTCAAGGTTAAATTTTTTGAAGTCCCTCAATTTAAGTGATCCTAAATTTTTGGGCTCAACCATGCTCTAGTCAAAAGGAATCCAACTTCTCTAATTTTCAGACTCTCTTTTTGTACATAAAATATAAAGATATGACATTTAGTGTACTGCATTTCATGAGAGTCAAGTCGAGGCATTACTCGAAGTTCCAGTCCATGAGACTCTCCTTTAGACCTAATCCTCAACACTAGGGAATAAGTCTATTCTTACTTCAGTCAACCGTCTCATTAGTTTGTCAGACTTGAAAATGTATATGGACAGCCAAATGATGGAGGGCATAGGATTGTGTCTACTTTTCTCTCCCTTACATTGGAAAAAGGGGCATCTCTGGTGCCTTAATACTCAACACATGTAGATTTTTTTAGCTTGTTGATCAATGTATCCGTCAAGAGAATTCGGAGTCTTCTGCACATGTTTTTCTGGGAGTACACTAGGGTGTGTCTTTTTTAAGTATCTAAGATACCTTCGACACCCAGACTTGTATCACTACACGATGTAGAGCCATCTTATGGTGCTAGCCCGACTCCTTAGTCCTAATTAGCGCATGGTCCAAGTGGACACTGAAAATGGTTGGCAGCTTGCCATTGGTGGAAGCTCATTTGTAATTTGACTTTTGGAGGATAAAGCTTTTTTTTGAACATTTCTTTCTTTTCTTTTCTTTTTGGCTAGCTCCACTGCTTTACCAAAAGTTGGTGCAGACTGATCAATAATTAAGTTTCATCACACCCTGGCACATAGGTAAATATCAAAGAGATAGCATATGAACTTGTTCACATATTGACTAGGGTTTTGCTGACACTCAGGTTTCTTGAAGCCTTCATTAACTTTATCCCATCCTTGAGCATCATTGGATCGGGTCTAAAGTCAAATATCTAGTCCTAGTTCCTCAATTGATAACTCAACTCATCTCATTAATCATGCAGTTGTGAAAGTAAAGTGCTAATCATATTCTTTTTGAAGGTAGAGATGAAGAGTGCAATATAGCGCTCAAATCTTTCAAACTAGGGAAGCGTGGATTATTAAGTTTAAAACCCTAATGATTGAGGCATGTTAACTCAGACTCTCAAGATCACAGAAAACAAGTATCCTCAAATCCTAAAGCTTGCGTGAATGTGTATGTGTCAGGAATACACCAACTCCCGGATTGATGAATTTTTGTGATTTTTATCTTCTTTTGCGAATTTTTATGGATTTTAATTTCCATTTTTTAAATTCTTTTGAGAGACTATGATTGGCCCAGACTCATATGAATAGTTGCATCTATTCCCAACCAGTATGGGTGTAAGTATAGACTATCAGACAAACCCGTGTTACTTGAGGACGGAACCATATACAATGTCCTTTAAACCACCCACTCTGCTAAGGGAGACCGAAGTTCCCTCACTGAAGAGTAGCTACTCATTTTTAAGCCTAGTAGTCAGAGTCTCAGTCAAAGAAACGTTTTTAACTTTTTAAATTTTTATGGGGTTTTTGAAAAAGGTTAAAAAATTATATTTTATAAAAATTTAATTTTTACAAAAAGCAATCCTCAATTTTAAGAAAAAGTTTTTACAGGAATTTTTACAAAACTCAGTTCACAAGTCAACTAAACCAAGCCCAAAAAGAATTTTATTAAAAAATTTAAAAACACGAGCTATGGCTAAAGTATATATACAATAATATACGCTATACCCCCTATACTTAACTTTTGCTATGTCCTCATAGCACAAGTTATATGAAGCCATGGGTCGGGTTGAATATAGGGTGATATAGCGGAACTGAGGAGGAGGATCTCCCTATACTTAGGTCAAAAATGACCTAAGTATACGAAGACAAATGGAAGGATAGATAATGAGTCGGGCCCCCTATACTTAGGCTGGGAATAGCCTTAGTAAGGGATCTGGACATTAGTCTGGGGGGGTCAATGATGGTTTAGGTTTAGGAGGGGTTTTGGGACATAGTATACATGGAGAGGGGGAAAGGGGTGAGGATTTTTATAAATGAAGAGTGGGAGAGGGTGTGCGTGTATGCTATGTGTGTGTGTGTGGGGGGGTGTAGATCATCTACTGATCTACCCCTCTCCTTTTTTGACACAGACGAGCCCTCGAACGAGGACTACTAAAAAATGCACATGATACAATTTTTTTACAATATGAAAATGTATGCGAAGTTGACTAGTCTTCCTAGAACCCCTCATATTTTCTTCAGCGGCCTTCTCAGCGGGAGCTCCCAACTCCATGCCTCCATGGAGATCAAGCGTCCTTGATCTTCATGGGCCCCTACCACAAAAGAAGAATGTTAGAAAAATATCACGGAAACAGTCAACAAAAATTATGCAAAATGTATGATGACAGGACCTGCAAAAATCGAAAATATTCATAAATAATATTTCAAAATTCGACAAATAATCAAGGTGAGCCATATCCCCAGCAATGACGCCATTTGATGAGTGTCAAATTCATCGCTTTAATTATAGAGAATTGTCATAGTATAGGAGGCAAATTCAGTTCAGCAAAAACCACAATCTTTGAATGTTGTGGAATATTTATACTTGGCAAGTCTACCAAGGTCGAACACAAGGACATGAGATACTTTAATCTATCTATCGAATTTTGGTCAATTAAGACGTATGTGTGAATGAATTCTCATTTTCAGGTCTTCGTGCAAATGTAGAATAAATTGCAAGTCAAACAATCCAAATAATGATGCATGTATTTTTAGTTGATTTTTCAATGCAATTGTAAGTTATGCAATGCATGATGTATAATTAAGTGCATAGGAGATGCATGTGAAATACTTATTACAAAAATACCCTATAAGTCATGAGCACAGATTAAGGTTTGAAATCATAGTCAATTTGAGCATAGAACTTACAGGCAACATCTATTCAATGACAAGGCATTTGAGCAAGGGACACTACAAATCATTAAAAATGCATCACATTTAAATTGTGTCAAATGAGAAAATTAAACATGACATACTGTAGATGATGAAATAAGGAATAAAATGACACTAAAATCATGCAATTTGGATCTACGATGCTCAAGTTATGAATGAAACAATACAAGGGCATAGATGTAATAAAAATGAAGAGAATAAAAGTGTAAATAACCACAGATAAGTCCCTGGAGGGATCTATTTGCAATTTGCAAATATCGACGGGGCCCCTTTTGTAATTTCTTTATTGCGCATAGGGGCATATCTGTAATTCTTGAAATTTACCCAAGTACGGACGAAAGGCACGCGCCTAGGAACCAAAATGCAATTTCAAAACTTCCCAGGGTCCTTCGTGAAATTTACCCATAACCTCACGTGCGGGGTACGTGAGGATCCAGGCTCGGAGGCATTGCAGGCTTGAAGCTGACGTGGCATCTGTTGGTGGCTTGATGTGAGGCTCGGTATCCGACCTGCTGATTCTGCGTAAGGCTCGGGAGTGCCATGTGTTGTCATCTGGACCGTTCAATCGAAAAGATTGGACGGCAACTACTCTTCGTCATCTGTCGTTGGTCACCGTAGAGGGCGGGGCTCCGGTGAGGCTTGAGAGGCTCCGCCAAGCTCCATTCGCGTTAAATATGGTCGACAAGGCCCCTAGAGGCCTTGGCGACAGAGCTTGGATGATGAGGGAGACGCAGGGCAGATCCGGAGATATGGAAGATGGAGCTCGTCGGAGGAGGAGCTGGTGAACATGGCTTCGACTCCACTCTGGCCATTGAAGGCATTGTGCCTGCAGGGTTAGTAATAGTTTAAGCGAGTGTTTGCGTGAGGTTGGTGAGGTGGAGTGGAGGTCCAGTCGGAGGCAGAGGGAATGAGGGACCTGGCTTCAGCTCTGTCCTGTCAGAGATGAGGTGGGGCATAATGGTTGGGGCTCTGGAGAAGGGAAGAGGGTGAGCGAAGGTAGCGGCGAGGGTGAGAGTGACATGGCAGAGCTCATGGGATGGTCAGAGGATGGTGAACAGTATTGTGTTCGGCGAGAGAAATTCGAGAAACACGAAGGAAAGAGGGAGAGTTGATACCTGGAGATCGGAGATGATCGATGGGTGGAGGAGTAGTCTGGGCTGAGGTCCAAGGGACCTCGGGTCATGGCACGACGAGGGTGACTTGGCCTCGGTTCTCGTGTAGCCGTCGGAGGAGCAGAGCGTACATGGCACTTGGCCATGGATCTCACCTGGGATCTGAGGTTGTCTTCGCCTCAACACCGCCCTCCGCTGTCACGGAGGGCGGCGGAGATTGGACCGCAACCCCATCGAGTGGTGGATAGGCATGAACGGTGGCGGAGCGGGGAATTTCATAGGTGGAGGTAGAGGCCCGTTACGGTGGTGGCGAGGTGTTTTATAACTGGTGGAGTGAATGCTGGGGGTTATGGTGGGAGTCAATGATGGTCGAGCGAAGGTTGTGGATCATGGGGCTACGAGGTGGTGGCATTACGAGAGGGGGAGGTGATCGGAGATACCTTCCAAAATAGAAAGGGGGCAGGTGACTTGCGAGGGTAACGGTTGGGAAGAGAGGCAGCTGGGATTAAGGTGCAGGTGAAGGGTGAAGATCAGATCCCTTGTTCTGATCGAGTGGTGGAGAGTAAAGTGCGGGGGAACGGTCGTGATGGGGGTGTGGGAGTGATCCAAGGGCGATGGGAGAAAGGACGACATGGAGCGTTGGCGGTTGTAGGATAGGAAGTGGATCTGGTGGCTAAGACTGAGGCGGATGGGGGCGGTGGGGATCTGATCTGTGATCAGATCAGGCGGCGGAGATTGAACGAGTGATGAGCGGTGGGGATGGAGGGCCTCCAAATGAGATTGGATGGCCAGAAGAGGAGGCAGGTGGTGGAGAGAGAACGAGCCACGTGGGTGGCCTAGAGGGTGCCACGTGGCCCAATTAGAAAATTAGAAAATGTAAAAACAAAGATAAATCTAAAAGAATTAGTTAAAGGTAAAATTAGGAAAAAGTCAAAACATAAAAGTTGTAGATCTTGATGAGATCTACAAGTTTCATGTTGAAGAAAAAATCAAAAGAGTCATTTGTACAAAAGTGAATTTTTGGGGAGTATTTTTAAGAGACAAAAACACTGGTTTTGGGTTTTGAGATTTTTTGTATTTTTTAGTTCTTTAAGTGTTAGGGAAATTATAGACAATTAATTATCCTAATTTTTAAGGATTTTTAATGAGGATTGAAAACAAGGAAAAAAGTTGTAATTAAATACAATAAATATAGACATAATATAGGTAATTATACATAATTTATATACAATATTACACAAGATAACATTAGTGAATTATCGGTGATTTTTATTGAATTATTAAGTTAGGGGATTAAGAATTGGTTTTTACATAATGAATACTAGCTTCATCAACCGCCACCACAGATCCAAGAGGTCAGTGGTATATGGAACAATGACATGCAACTGGTTCATCTAGGTGGACACAGCAAGGGCAGTCGTCGACTATAAGGCCATACCACCAACCTTCAGGTGGAAGGTTTGTCCAACGCAACCAGCCTCTGTACCAACAGCCTCTACCTTAACAGAACAGCTAGAGGCAGAATCAGTAATATCAATAGCATGCTTACCGTAAGTATCAATCATACCATAGTTACACGGATGCATCTCAAAATTATTATCCTCCTCCTCAATTTCATCCACAGCAACACCGTCCTCCCCATAATTATCAGTTTTCCCAGCCTCTGCAGTATCAATCTCAACTTGGTCAGCACAGTGAATCATCTGAGGCAACACCTGTGAATCATGCCCTGGATTTCTTGGCCCAACTCGTTAAAGGGCTAGCAGTGATGTCCCAGAAGATTGACGATCTCACCGCTGCAAAAACTACCATTCATGAACAAGTTGAGGTGAATCCCAACAATTTTAAGCGTAAAGAGAATGTAGTTTGTGATGTCTTTCCTGATCTAATCGAGTCAAGTATTATATATTATATGTTGTCTAATGTTGTGACTCTCAAGAGAGGTAGAGTATTGCAGTCATCAACCACCGCCAAGGGAAAGAATAAAGCATCTTTTGGCGTGTCATCTTCTATATCAACTGGTCCAATAGTAGAGACAAGTGAGGAAGAAGATGATGCAGCAGCAACAGCACCATCCATCCACCACCACCAAGAGGAAAAATTACAAAAAATCAGCAAAATAAAAATCTTCAAAAAGAAAAGGATCGAAGGCAAGAAGGACCAGCCTAGGAGGAGCTCGTACCAATAGCACTTCTAGACCAATCCGGCGAAGCCAAAGCTCATGTGGATATCTTTTTGCATGTTTTGCATGGTGACCTATCTTCTGGCCAACCAATTGTAAATGATTATGTACATAAGTAGAATGCATTTTCTTTTGTGAATATTCCTTTCCTGAAGAAAAAAAACCAAAAATAGGAATTTGAAAATGCATTGTCTGACCTTAGCATTGTTGAAATTATTGAAAAACTTGTGTTGAAAATATCATAATGAAGGGCATGGAATACATGCCAGCAGTGAAGAAAGGATTGAAAGAAGCATGTACCTCCAAGCGTCAAAGCTGCAAGAACAGACACAACCGAGGAGAAAAGCAATATTAACCATGGCCATTGTTAATGCTATTAATGAATTCCCATAAACAAGAAAGACAAGAAGAACCCTTAATCAGATGCCAGATATTTGATCAGAAACTTGAGTGATCTCTACTTGATAGCGGGTCTTCAATCAACCTCACGCCCTCATCACTTCTAGAAGAATTCGGGCTCGAACTGCTCAAACCCACTCATATGATTCTACAATTTGCAGATCGATCCATTACGTAGCTCATAAGTCTATTGGAGAACATTATTGTAATTGTGCAAGATATGCGATTTCCAGTGGACTTTGTAGTCTTAGACATGGACTCTCCTACAATGTTACTCCGAAATCCCATCATTTTTGGAAGTGGTCGTCGATTACGAGTCTGGAATGATCATATTTTGCTCCTGCAGTGACCGAGTCACCGTGGACATGATCATTGGGCAGAAAACCAAATCTAATGTAGGAAAGCCAGAATCATTAGCTAAAGATTGTGAAAGAATTGAGAAGATCAGAGAATCATGCATGCATTTAAATGATATTTATTAAAGAAATCCTCGCGTCAGAAGAGGACATGGAAAGCACAGTCACTCCATGCTTCCTTGGCGATTGGGAGACAGACTCCATCACTGATCAGCTTATTCAAAGAAGATTCATGCCAATCGTAACACGAAGAATTCATTGCAGATATGTTAGGTATATTTATATCAGAGCTAGCAGAGATAGAGGTGGAAAACACCTCATTGAATCCAGCAAAACAACCATCTACCAGCACAGTTTTCGAAGTGTCCACAGAGCAGACTCCAAAATTACCCGAATTCAAACATCTCATGGTAGGTCTGAAGTACGCGTTCCTTGCGGGTGAAGAACACATGTATCTGGTCATCATCAACAACAAGATGACCTCAGATTAAGAATATCGACTTCTCAAGGATCTAGAGAAAAACCGCAAGGCTCTTGATTGGAAAGTATCAAATCTCCGAGGGATAAATTCAGCCTTGTGTTCACACCGCTTATATCTGGAAGATGACTACAAACTATCTCGAGAATCACAGAGAAGATTGAACCCTAATCTTCGGGATGTAGTTATGAAGGAAATCACGAAGTGGTGTGAAGCAAGTTTTATTTGTCCAATCTCTAATTCCAAATGGGTGAGTTCCCTCCATGTCGTTCTGAAGAAATTATGACTCAGTGTAATTAAGAATGACCAAGGAAAGGAGATCTCTACCCGAGTACCGACATCTTAACAGGTGTGTGTTGATTACCGTCGCCTCAATGTAGCAATGAAGAAGGATCATTTCTTTCTATCATTCATTGATCAAGTTCTTGATAGATTAGTTGGGAAAGAATTCTTCTGCTTTCTAGATGGGTACTCAGGTTACAACCAGGTGGTGATTGCCCCTAAGACTAAGAGAAGACAATATTCACCTACCCATTCAGTATGCATACCTTTCGCAGAATGCCCTTTGGATTGTGCAATGCTCCTACAACATTCCAAAGATGCATGCATGCAGTCTTCGTCGATATGGTCGGGAGTTTTCTCAAAGTTTTCATGGATGATTTCTCAATCTATAATGACAGTTTCAACTCTTGTCTTCAACACATAGATTGAGTATTATAGAAATGTCGAGAAGTGAATTTGGTTTTATCATGTGAAAAGAGTAAATTCATGGTTACGCAACGAATTGTGCTGGGCCGCATCATTTCCAAGCGAGGAATGGAAGTCGACCTGACAAAGGTGGATGTTATTGTCAAACTTGATCCACCTCAAAAAGTGAAGAATGCGAGGTCATTTCTGGGGCACATAAGATTCAATAAGGACTTCAGAAAACTTACCTGAACTCTTATAGAGCTTCTTTGCAAGGAGATCGAGTTTATTGTCGATGAAAAGGTTGTCCGATCATTTTATCATCTGAAAGATCTCGTCACTCATTCTCCCATTTTACAGCCATCAGATTGGTCTCTACCATTTGACATCATGACAGATTCATTAGACTTTGTAAT
Organism: Ottelia alismoides; assembly: GCA_037367405.1. Lineage (NCBI taxonomy): Eukaryota > Viridiplantae > Streptophyta > Magnoliopsida > Alismatales > Hydrocharitaceae > Ottelia > Ottelia alismoides. The sequence goes on from JAZKJV010000345.1 coordinate 64,799, forward strand.
TGGGGTTGTCTTATGACAAAGAAGAGAAAAATTGTCCTATGCCATTCACTACGCCAGCAAAACATTAGATGATGCACAAATAAATTATACAATTAAAGCGAAAGATTTGCTGGCAGTAGTCTTCGCTTTAGAGAAGTTCAGATCCTACCTTCTAGGATCAAAAGTCGTCGTTTTCACTGACCACTCTGCTATCAGATACTTACAGCAGAAGAAGGATGCCAAACCATGTGTACTCAGGTGGATCCTTCTCCTCCGGGAATTTGACTTGGAAATCAAAGATAAGCTTGGAGTTCAGAATGTGGTAACAGATCACCTCTCCACAATTGAATGTCAAGATACTCAGCTGAGCAGTGCACTGATTACAGAAACATTTCATGGTGAATCAATCCTCAACATTGGATCTCTCCCTTGGTATAATGATATGGTGAACAACCTTGTCTCTGAGATAGTCCCATAAGATTGGACGAAGATCAAGAAGGACAAGTTATTATCCTATATTCATTTTCACCAATGGGAGACCCATACTTATTCAGGGAAGGAGCAGATTGCATATGCCATCGGTATATTCCTTAGGAGGAGTACACAAGTGTCCTCCAGCATTGTCATAAGCTCGAACCTGTTGGACACTATTCTGGAAGTCGAATGACTGCAAAATTTTTCAATGTTGCCTCCGGTGGCCCATACTATTCAAGGATGCAGATGAGTACGTCAAAGCTTGCACTGATTGTCAGAATGGGAAAAACCCTGCGTGATAAAGATTCTATGCCCCTCAAATTCATTTAGATATCTAATGTGTTCGATGCATGGAGAATTGATTTCATGGGCATGTTTCCTAATGATCAAGGCTATGAATACATCATGCTTGGCATAGACTATATGAGTTGATAGGTGGAAGATATCCCTGCTCGAGCCTGGGATAGCATAACAATCTGTAGAGTCCTGAAAGATAACATCATCTCGCAGTTCGGGATACCGAAAATTCTTATTTCAGACCGGGGTAGTGATGAATCCAATCTACTCAATATGGATGTCTTAGAAAATCCAATTAATAAATCAATATTTAAATTCCCTAAAATCAATTAATTAACATTCACTAATTCTGCTAAAAGTATAGATAAAATCTGTAATTAAATAACTTTGTTTTTGACCTAAATTGAGCTTATTATTTTATGTATAAATAATCATTATTTTATCCTAATTCTTTCTCTATCATATTCCCTAATTAATTAACTAACATGTCATCAAAAATTAAAATGCATAAAATAAGAAAATCAAGATAAACCATAAAAATATGACTTTGTATAATTTGTATATATTTTCTCTTTGTTATTTCTATTTCCCCCTTTTCGAACCTATAAAAAATCCATAAAAAATAGATTAATTATATATAGTATATAAATTAAACCACAAATTATAATCAAACTAGAATACAAAAAAATACAAAATACAAAAATTTCGTATTTCATCTATAGAATACCTCCAAAAATAGGTTTTGTACAGATGATTTCATTTGCTTTTTGGCCCTTTATGAAAGTTGTAGATCTCGTCGATACACAAGTTTCGTGATGACACTTTTTATTTGACTTCATTTAGTAATACTTTTCGATTTTTCTTTTAATTTTAGTTATCTTATTTTACTCCTTATTTTATTTTATTAATTTTATGATTATTATTATTTTATTTCAACATGGATTTGAGCAAGAATCCATGTAGCAGACCCTACTTATACTGGGAAAAAGGCTTAGTACATTTTTTATGATTATTATTATTATTTAAATTTCAATTTTATTTTTAAGTTTTTTATTTTCTCTTTCCTTTCTGTCTTCTTTGTCTTCTCTCTTTTCCCTCTCTTCATTTCTTCATTTCCTCTCTCTTCCCAGCCTCCCAGGTACGTGACCCTGACCCCTCCCCTTCCTCCCCGTGGGTGTTGCTTCTCCCGTTTGCCTCCTCTTCTACCGCCTCCTCTCGTCGTCTGCCTGACTTCTCTCTCCTTAGTAATATCTGCCTCCTCCTCTTCACTCACCCCCTTTAAAATTCCTTCCCTCACGACCATCCTTCCCTTTTCCCATTTTCACAAGAACAAGCTCGAGCTTCCAACTGCACCGGTGACAGCGTGCATAGTTGTCGGAGAGCGTTGACTAGCTTCGACCTCAGGCGTGATACAATGAAGCCGCTTAGCCTTTGTAGCTTCACCTTCCAATAGTTGCTTGACCCTCTGGAGTTTGAAGACTCCATCAAGGAAACAATCGGAGTTGTGCTCCTACTCCTCTACCTCAAGGTATACTCACTTCTTCTCTTCTTTCATCTCTTTGATCGCACTCCACTGTCTCTCGGCCTTTGCTTGTACGCACTTCGTTATCTCCTTCTTTCTCAATGTTACCGTCACCCATGCTCCACCTTCATCGACTGCAGCTCAACCCTCGTCCATCTCCTTTGTTGCTCCGTACCTCCGCCTTGCTCTTCACCTTCCACCTCGGAGCCCACAGGTACTCCTCCTTCGCCCCCTCCGCTCAGGCTGCACCTCCACCTCATTGCTCAGTAGCTCCACCTTGCACCTCGCCTCGTCCCTGTCCCGCTAGCCCTTGTGTCGTTGTATTTACCCTTCCACGCTCGGCATCCCGTCCATTATCGAGCACACGCCATCGACCTCGATCGAGCTCCATCCATGTTATCAAAACACACCACCAAAGCTCCATCAGTCACCCCGATCCACCGTTGCCCACCCTCACCCAGTGCACGCCTCCACCTCAACCTTACCTCAACCTTGTGTCGGCTGAGCTTGGGCCCCGTTGCTCGGCCAGCTCCACCCCATCGGCTGCCTCACGCCCTTAGCCTCTCCGTCATCGCCGAACATCATCCCCACCATCACGACTGTCGGATCGGGCAAAAGTCGTTGATCATACGGCCCTCCACTCACCATGTTGCCCAACCTCGAACCTTGGCCCAAGCCTTGAGGCTTAGGTTGACCAAAGCTCCCTCCAGCCGCCGCGGAGACTCGGTGCCCGAGCCGTAGCCTTGGCGCCTACGCCACCTACGTCATGTGTTATACACGTGCTCCGGCGAGAAAATTACAGTTGATCCCCTACCATTACTAATAATTGCAAGAAGGTCCTACCTGCTCAGAATCACGTGCCCAACATGTACGCGTGTGGGCAAATTGTAGGAGGTACCTCTGAATTCTGATATTTGCAAATAAGTCCTCTAGGGACCAAATTAAGAAGAAACTATTTATTTTTATTATATTTAGTCCATGGAACTTGTTTATTACATAATCTTCTCATACAAACTCTGATTTTAATGTACAATGTGTCGTTTAAGTCATATTCAGTGCTCTATCATTTTATCTATCTTGTAAACTAATCTGAAGCTTATTATGATGACTGATATTTAAGGATATCTGATTACTCATGTAGGTGGATCTTTGACATTTTTGTACCACATTTATCTTGAGAAATATCTGATTTCATCTGCATGGGTTCATTAGAGGAGATTTAATCTAATTAGTCCTCTCGTGGTTATTGTCAATTATTCATTGAGTAATTCTATTTAATGCAGGGGTATAATCAAGGAGGGTTTAATTAATTTAGTCCCTTGACATTTCCGTTTAATCAGAAGGATTAGATCACTTTGGGGCTCAATCATATTAGGCAATCGTTAGAGAAGATCTGCAAGCCCAATTTGACATACTTATGAGATTCCATGTTTGAGGATCTTAATTTAATTTTTAGGAATTTTGAGAAGTAGGATTAATTAATTATTTCCCTAGAACAAATTTCAGGGGAATCATGCTAGATTATCTTGAAAATATTTTATTTGATCACTAAGCTTGTTCGATTTAAATAGTCGTCATTTAAGCTTGCAGTTTGGAAATTAAATTGATTATATTTCCTGGATAAAAATCTCTTTCGAAATGTGATTTCAATTGAGGATTGATTGCATATATTATTTGAGGATTTAAATCCTATAAAGTCACAAATCTTGTGCTTCACCTTTATCCCCTTTATTTAGTTTATTCGCATTGCATCTCTTGCATTTCATTCCCAATTTTTTTGAAATAGATATTAATGTGATTTATTAATTATTTAAATGAATTTAAAATTGTGCAACTAAAAATCACCGTTCCATGTGTTCGACCTTGGTAGATTTGCCAAGTGGAAAATACTCCATAACATTCAAAGATTGTGGTTTTTTTATATATCATTTTCTGCCTACCTATAAAACAATATATCTTTCTTAAGTGAGGTAGAAAGTGGTTTTAAATGGCACTGTTGCTGGAGAACGATATATTTTTAGGGTTTTAAATAAATTTCTTTAATTAATTTTTTTGAGAAATTAATATCTGTGACATTTTCCTCTTCTTCTTCGTCTGTTATTTTATTTTTATTTTGCATTTTATTTTTCACATTTTATTTTTTTGCTTTTATTTACATCTCTCTCTCCCCTTCAGATACTAACCATATTTTCTCTCTTCGCAGATAACTCCGAGTAAAATTTTGAAAAGATCAAGGATCCACAAAGAAGAAGACTATAATTTTTTAAGGGAGAGCTTAGATTGTTTTGTTTTCTACATCATTTATAGGGTATCTCTGAACCCTAAGTTTTGTAATAATTTGGACTGGATATTTTATTGTGTGCCAGGTCTGTTTCAACCCCTTCTGTGCGATTGGGACCCAATTTGAGTGGCGTAGAAGTGCACATATGCTAGCTTAGATTTATTTTTTATTGTGCTCATAATTTTTAGGCCACACATTTTTCACTAACTATACGCACTATAGATCATTCGAATTAACCATATTTTTAAATCAATTCTTCCCGCTAATAGAACTATCTATTTAAGGTGTTTTCATCTGTGCATACCATTTAGCGTAAATTTTAAATTTTGTCTTGCATCATGCATGAAGAACGTGAGGAATCACTGTAAGTCTTCTTCTTAGCGTGCATCATAGATTAAATGCTTTCATTAGCTTTCTCGATCCTCTACCCTAGTTTTAAAACTTATGACTTAAAGGAATTGGGACTACTCGTTAGGCATGATATTTTCTATGCTCATCTAAGACTTAAGTGATAACCCTAATCTAAAATCAAGAATGCTAATGAAGGTAATTATCTATAAAATTGACCTAAAATTCACCCTTGTGTCTGGTGGAGAGAAACCCACTCATTGTTTGTAAGGACAAGAATCACACACTTAGGGTAGAGCCAAAACTTGGAGGCCTCATTCTGACTACTGAATTTAAAAATGACTAGCTACTTCTCAGTGAGGGAACTACGGTCTCCCTTAGCAGATTGGGTGGTTAAAGGACAACTTGTAAGGCAACGTCCTGAAGTAATACGGTAGTCATTCCACGGTCTGTACTTACACCCATACTGGCTGAAAGTAGATGCAACTAGCCGTATGAATTCAAGCCAGTCTTTTTGACACTCTCCTGAACCTAAAAGCTCTGCTTAATCTGATCAAAGATTGTTTTATCACTAAATTGAAATTGAAAAGATAAGCAGCCAAACTCTAACGTGCCTTCACAAGTGTCGGGTGGGTGAATCTACGAGTTTGTTTTGTGTTTTTCTTGTGTACGCCAAAGTCCTTGCAAATGCAAGCATATCAAGGTTCGCAAATCATTCTCCACCTTTCTCTTGAGAAGATGTCGACACATTGGTCTTTGTAGGGAATCCTCTCTTTGAAACTGATCCCCCCCAGCCATCATTTCCCTCTACCCCCTTCACTCCACTCCATGCCCACACTTCTTCCTAGACTAGATGGCTCTCACATTCTGACTTTGAAATGAACACAATAGAGTGGGCATATTTGCTGACGGAAAATAGAGTAACCAATTTTGATAGAAAAACACGATTTTCGGTTACTATGGACTTCCCATCTTTTAAACCATATGCTAATCAGGTTAACTCTCTTCCTGAGTATGACATAATTTTCTTTGACAGTCCACAAGAAATCCAGAGTCAAGGAAACATGACCCATGACCAGACTACAACTCCAATGGATGATCACTACTCCTCTCATAACTACATGCCCGAGTCACAACATGTGGAGTACGATTAATCATCACCAAGTCATGAGATGTTTAAGGATGAAATTCCTCAGATCAACCATAGAGAAAATGCTTTGACTGAATAAATATATAATCTCATTTAGTCAATAAAGAATCAAGAAGAAGTGAGGGCGCCACCATGTGAATCACAAAACCATCATATGGCGTACACTCAGACACAATCACCACTGACCTCTGATCAACCTACTAACTATTACACCAAAAATACCAAAAAATTGAAAAACTAGAAAATTTAAAAAAGGACAATTCTGAAATGGAAGCATTTTACAAGAGTCTGATCTTAGAGCTTTCGTTAATCAAGGCTATAGAATATGTGCCCGATCTTAAGAGATTTGTGAAGAGTCGATTGAACCCTAAAAAGATGAGCAAGAAAGGATCAAGGACTGAATATCATATCATATCTTTGGCCAGTTCTTTGGTGATGAATCGAAAAACCAAAAATCATAAAGTTAAGCGGTTGACTCAGATCACATGTGAAAATAAGGATACCATGTTTCACTCATGTTTGGTTAAACAACGATTCCATGTTAAACATCCTCCCAAAGTCCATCTTTGATCAACTCAAGCTCAGAAAACTAAAAAAGACGAGGGTGATCATTCAACTACCAGATCGATCCACCAAATTACCGTGAAGAATTGTTTCTGTCGTCGTAAACTTCCGAGGTGACAAACATAAAGTAGATTTTATTGTCGTTGACATTAGGCACCGTGAAGAATTGTCTGAGTCTCCTATCATTATAGGAAAGTCGTTCTTAGACTCTACTAAGGCAATTATCGATTACGAGACTTAGGACACCAGATTCCCAAACAGGGACCACAATAAAGAAACCCTCAATAACATGACCTACTCTGGGAAAACCCAATCAGCCACCGACAACCGTGATCAGGAGATGACCACTTCTAATGATCAAACCTCTCCTCATGAAGCACATACACAATTTTTGGATTGATCTTCGATTCTCACCACACCTCCCACCCTGATACCGCTCCTAGGAGAAAACAATATTCATGCGCTTATGAGGAATTGGACCATGTTTCTGAGGATCATCATGATTTTTTGAGTGTCCAATTTTTGGGTCGGCAGTCATTCATGAAATACTTGAACCATACAAAGAGATGACTCATGAAACCTCTTATGACACCAAAACTCATGGATATCAGAAGGTGACATCAACATCCCCTGCCATCACTCACAAAGCCGCCAAGAACATGCTCCCTCGTACGAAGCCTTTTATGATCGTACAAGAATTGGTTGACTTTCATAGAGACTCATCTGACGAGGAACCCATAAATGCCACATCGGTTACTCATAGGGAGAAGAACTATGAAGAATCACCTCCCAATGCTTCTAACAGAAACAAATTGACCAAGAAAGTCACCTTTGACCTTAGAAACCAGGTGATTTATGAAGAGTTCTTGTCTGGTCTTGAAGTGGTTCATCATGTAAGCACAATAAGTGTAGTTGTGATCAATGAGCACTTACCTCTTGTTGACAGTAGTTGGAGATCCTACGCGTACGATTATTATTCTTCGGAGGACGACTCTGATGATGGATGGACCTCATCATCTTCCACCTCTTCATCACCCTCTACATCTCCATGTTATCTCCCACCTCACGTCTGCAAGAAGGTTCGTCACAAACATCCTTGACCATGTACATTCGTAAAGCTACTCGGTCCTCTCCCTAATTGCTCGTTCATACTTAGGCTGACCTGAGCCTAAATATAGGGGGGTCTATATCATTGTGTATACCTCACTTCTATTCTTTTCTTCTCACCCTCGATCGCCCCATTTCTTGTTCTTCTATTATGCTTAGGCCCTCAAAAGCCTAAGTATAGGGGGTGAGTCGACTTCCTTTTCTTTTCACTCAACTATGCTTGGTACGAGCTATGTCTACAATTCACTTTGTGCCATGAGGACATAGCACAAGTTAAGTATATGGGATGTTTATTTATCCTACATACTTTATCCATAGCTTGTACTTTAATTGTTTTTATCAAAAAATCAGGTTTGAGTTTAAGTTGTATGTATACTATATAGTTTTTTTCTATTTATAAGACCTGTTTAATTTTTTTTTGTAAAATTAGAAGGTATAATAAAAAATAAAAAAACTAACTTAATTTTTATCCCTAATATTTTCACTTTCACTCAAGACTTGGGGAATGAAAGAAACTCAGGTTTTTAAGGTCATTTAGTTCAGAGTTAATCGACCTTAGTCATTAGGGTTTGAGACATAATAATCCATACTTCCCTAGTTTGAAAGATGTGAGTGCTATATTGCACGCTTAATCTCTATCTTTAAGAATATGATCAACACATCACTTGCACAACTGCATGAATGATGAGATGAATTGAGATTTCACTTGAGGGACTGGGACTTGAGATTTGAGTCTATACCAGATTTTATGATGTCCGAGGATGGGATAAAATCGATGAAAGTTCAATAAACCCGAGTGTCAGCAAATCCTATCCACTATGTGAATAACATGCTATCTTTTGATATTGACCTATGTGCTAGGGTGTGATGAAGCTAAATAATTTTTTATCATTGTGTGCCAACTTTTGGTAAAAGCAGTAGAGCTAGCCAAAAGAAAAGAAAAGAAAGAAATATTGAAAGAAAAGAGCTCGCAAACACGAAGTCAAATTACGAAGAGCTTTGATCAAAGGCGAGTGCTCCCAACCATTTTCAAAGCATCTAAGCCAAAGCTTATTAGGACCAATGAGTCAGGATAGTACCTCAAAATGGGTTTTGCATCGTAAGCGATATAAGTCTGGGTGTAAGTATTTTGGATACTTAAAGAAGCATACCCTGGTGTAATCCCAGGAAAACAAGTACAAACGACTCAATCTCTTTTGACGGACGCACTATATGTGTCGAGTAATAAGGCACTCAAGAGGATCCTTGTTCCAATGTGAGCGAGAGAAGAAAATACACAAACCTAAGACCTCCACTATCCGACATGTCATATACATTTTCCAACCTGACTAACTACTAAGACGGTAGATTGAATGCAAGAACTGATTTATTCCATGTTGAGGATTAGGTCTTGAGGAGAATCTCTTGGATCAGGACTTTGAGTGATGTTTTGACTCGGCTCTCATGATTGCATTACACAAAATGTCATATCTCTCATGCTATATGTATAAACAGAGAGTTTGATAAGTAGAGAAGTTGGATTCCTTTTAGAGCCAGGTTAAGCTTAGAATTTTAGGATTTCTAAAACCCAAGAATTTTAATGAGACAAGTCTTGAAATTCGCACATGCACAGTCAGGGATTCAACCTTCTAACTCGCTAAAATTTGCTTGGGTACAAGAAAGAGCTAAGTAGAGGGGTGTGATGAATCCATGATTCATCTACTCTATATGGATGTTTTAGTCCCAAAAATAATTCATTAACATTCACTAATTGTGCTAAATTAAGGATAAAATATGTAATTAAATAACTCTAGTTTTTGACCTAAATTGAGCTTATTATTTTATGTGTATATAATCATTATTCTTTGATTAACTAACTAAAATGGAATCAAGAATTGAAATCCATAAACCAGAAAATCAAGATAAAACATAAAAATCTGACTTTGTATAATTTGTATATATTTTACCTTTATTGTTTTTATTTTCCCTTTTTTCTAACCTATACAAATCTATTAAAATTAGATTAATTATATATTCTATATAAATTAATTCACTAATTTAAAAGCAAAATTAAAAATACAAAAAATACAAAAATGTTCAAAAAAATGGTATTTTATTATCTAAAGAGTACCTCCAAAAATATGTTTTGTACAGATGATTTCTTTTTTTTGGACCCTCATGAAAGCAGTAGATCTCGTCGAGACGAACAACTTTCGTGTTGACCACTTTTTTATTTGACTTCATATACTGATTCTTTTTCATTTTTCTTTTAATTTTAGTTATTATCTTATTTTACTCCTTATTTTATTTTATTACTTTTCTCTTTCCTTTCTCTCTTATTTCTCTTCTCAATTTCTCTCTCTTCATTTCCTCTCTCTTCCCAACTGCCCAGGCACGTGACAATGCACCCACCACTTCCTCCCCGCAGGCGTCGCTCGTCCCGTATGCCTCCTCCTCTTTTGCTGCATACTCTTCTCGTCGTCCGCCTGACTTCTCTCTCCCTGGTAATGTTTGTCTCCTCCTCTTCAGCCACCCCCTTTAAACCACCATTCTCATGGTCATCCTCCCATCCGCCATTTTCACGAGAAGAAGCGCGAGCTTCCAGTTGCACCGGTGACATCGTGTGCAGTTATCGGCTAGCATTGACAAGCTTCGACCTCAAGCGTGATCCAGCGAAGCAGCTTCGCCATTGCAGCTTCACCTTTCTACAACTGCTTGACCCTTTGGAGTTCGATGGCTCCATGAAGAAACAACCCGGGGTTGCGTTCCTGCTCCTCCACCTCCATGTATACTCACTTCTTCTCTTCTTTCATCTCTCTCCGATCACACTCCACCGCCTCTAGGCTGTCGGCCTTATGCACTTCGCTATCTCCTTCTTCTTTCTCGTCGTTACCGCCACACGTGCTCCTCCACCATCGATCGTAGCTCATCCCTTGCTCATCTCCTATGTTGCTCCGTACCTCTGCCTTGCATTTCGCCTTCCGCTTCATAGCTCACAGGTATTCCTCCCTTGCCCACTCCGCTCCGACTGCACCTCGGCCTCTCCCCTCAATGGCACTGCCTCCCACCTCGCCTCCACCTCCCACCTCACCTCATCACCGCCCCACTCACCCTCGCATCGTTGTACTTGCCCTTCCATGCTCGGCCTCCCTTCCATCAACGAGTACATGCCATCAACCTCGGCCGAGCTCCCGCCACGCCGTCGAGAAACTCCACCAAAGCTCCATCGGCCGCCCTCGATCCATCGTCGCTTGCCTTCAGCCAGGCCATGTCTCTGCCTCAACATTAGCTCTATCATGTGTCAGCTGAGCTTGGGCCCCACAACTCGGTCATCTCCAACTCTGCTATCGGTCGCCCCATGCTCTTTGCCTCTCCATCACCATTGAACGTCATACCCACCATCACGATCGTCGTATTAGGGCAAAATCCCTTTATCCGACGGCCCTCCTCTCACCATGTCACCCATCCCCGAGCCTCGGTCCAAGACTCGAGGCTCGGTCCGAACAAAGCTCGCTCCCTCGAGCCTCCACGGAGGCTTGGTGTCCTGAACTGTATACTTGGCACCCGAGCTTCTTGCATCATGTGCTATGCATGTGCTCCAGTGAGAAAATTGCAGGGAAGCCCCTGCCATTACTAATAATTGCAAGAAGGTCTGCTTGCTCAGAATCACGTAAATTGCAAGGGGTACCTTCGAGTTTTGATATTTGCAGATAAGTCTTCTAGTCCATGGAACTTGTTTATTGCATAAATTTCTCTACGAACCCTGATTTATGCAGGCTCTTTCATTTTATCTATCTTGTGAACTGATCTGAAGCTTATTATGATGATTATTATTTAAGGATCTCTGATGTTTATGTTGGTAGATCTTCGACATTTTGTACCACATTTATCTTGAGAAATATTTGATTTTATGTGCAAGGGTCCATTGGAGGAGATTTAATCTGATTAGTCCTCTCGTTGTTATTATCAATTATTCTTCGAGGAATTCAATATATTGTAGGGGTATACTCAAGGAGGGTTTAATTGATTTAATACTTTGACATGTATTTTTAATTAGTAAGGATTAGATCACTCTGGGGCTCAATCAGATTAGGCAATCATTAGAGAAGATCTGGAAGCCCAATTTCACATACATGTGAAATTATATTTCTGAGGATCTTGATTTAATCTGTAGGAATTTCGAGAAGAAGGATTAATGAATTATTTCCTTAATAATTATTGTGATTATGGATTATATATTTGAGGAACAGATTTCAAGAGAATCGGGCTAGATTATCATGAAAATGTTTTATTCAATCACTAAGTTTGTTAGATTTAAATGGTTAATCGTTTAAAACTACATACTAGAATTTAAATTGATTATATTTCTTGGACAATCTCTTTCAAACTTCAATTTCAATTGAGGATCGATTGCCTATATTATTTGAGTACCTAAATCATATAAAATCGCAGATCGTGTGCTTCACCTTTATCATCGCTGTTTAGTTTATTCACATTGCATCTCTTGCATTTCATTCTCATTTTATTTTCTGACACGGATATTAACATTGCAATAAAGTAATTATTTAGATGAATATAAAACCATGCAACTAAAAATCATTGTTCCCTATGTTTGACCTTGGTAGACTTGCCAATTAAAAATACTCCACAACATTTAAAGATTGTGGTTTTTGATAGATCGTTTTCTGCCTTCCCATACTACAAAATATATTTCTTAAGTTAAGTACAAGTGGTTCATCAGGTTGCCACTTCATCAACAAAGAGGTTAAGAAATTAACAGAGGAGTATGGCATCGATAACTGAGTCGCATCTCCATCATAGATCAAGCCTATGTTAAGGAAGCCCTATTGCTGGTTGTATTAAGACCTCCGTTCTAGAAGGAGAGACAGAGGGAGCTAGTATCCACCTGCTTAGGGCATTGTGATTCTATCCTCGTCCTTTTGTCCTTGTTCTTTCTTTGCTTGTCGATTGACTCGAAAAGAAAGCAAGCCTCACATGTCTTTCTTTAGACTTAGTGAGCCTCTGAGTTGGACTAGACAATCTGATCTCATGGCTGCAGAAAAGCGAGAGAAGCAAGGGGTAATCAAAATAGTCAAAGTGGTTTTTCACCAGCCAATCGAAACAAGCTCTTCAATAGAAGAAGCTATTGATTTGAAGCATGGCGCTTCTTTTTTTGACCACTCGAATCTCTCAGTTCGAGAAAGAAGAGGATCAAACCATTTCTTCGGACTCGTTTTCCAATTTGATAAATGTCGGTTGAACGTACCCTTAGGTTTTCGGGGCATTGGATTCTCACCAATGTTTGTGTATTAGCGATTAGACTAACTTGAAGTTCAATATAAATACTTAGCACCCCCTTTTTCCCACCGCCCCACACCTCCTCTCCCTCGCTTGCAGTGAGCCCTTGAGTCATTGATTAGTAAACATCCACGAATTCGCAAGCTGATCCTAAGTAATCGTTGTTGTTCATTGGATTCTAGAGGGAGGACTTCATTAGGATTGGAGAATTGGTTCGACGTCTCAAGTAGCGGTTAATGAGGTATGTGCTTGCTTGCTTATGAATATATGGAAGGCTGCTTTGACAATTATATATATTGGGGATGTGACTGCCTTGCCCTAATGTAATGGTTTTTCTTTCACTTTTGCTTTTTTGAGTCCCAAAGACATTGGCGGTATTCAGTCGTCATTGGCGTCAGACCTTCTAAGTAAGATCCTCAGTCAAATGGCATGATTGAATTATTCAATAGAGATGTCAAGGTGATCCTGCAAAAGCTTGTGGGGCTGGACTGAAAGAACTTGTCACAACTCCTGGATTCAATTCTATGGCATACAGAACTGCCTACAAGTCTCCCTTGGACATGCCACTCTATCGTCTTGTCTATGGAAATCCCTGCCATCCTCTCGTGGAACTCATTCACAAATCACTTTGGGCAGTAAGCATCCGTAACCTCGACTCACAGAAAGGTGATCAACAAATAAAACTGGATCTGAACAAGCTCCTGGAATTGATAGACCATGCCTACAACAACAACTTGATGTAAAAGGAGAAGGTAAAATGTTGGCATGACAAGCACATCAGAAGAAAGACCTTCGAAATTGAATAAAAAGTGTGGTTGTTCGATGCGATATTGAAGATTTTTCCAAGCAAATTAAAGAGTACATTGACAGGACCTTGTAGAGTCAGAACTGTATGTGACAATGGAAGTATTTTGATATTCGAATTGTCGGTGGACGTACATCCCTTCATTGTCAATGGTCAGTTGCTGAAGCTGTATTTAGAGCATGATACAAATCTGACCGTTCTCGACTCTGTTCAAGTAATTTTTGATGAAGAATTCATTACGTCTGTTCTAGTAATTATTCAAGTATTTTTTTTATGAAGAATTCACTATGATACAAAATATTCTTTATAAATATAATCAATAAATCAGTTTAAAAATATCGTGTAAAATGATTTGAAAATGGTTGGAAAATGTCTTGCAAAAAAACCATTTGGAAACTTTTTTGTAAAATATTTTCAAACCTTTGTAAAAATATTTTGTAACTTTTGTAAAAAAAATATGATTCATTTGTCTGAATAAAATTTTTGAAAATTTGGTTTACAAATGATTTGAAAAATGGCTGTAAAAATAGTCTTCAAAATCTAAACATACTGTTTTAGTAATCTTTGCAAAAGGATTTTCAAAATATGTATATATTTACAAAATGTTTGTAAAAATTATTTGAAAAAACTTTTCAAAATGTTTATTAAATTCTTTTGAAACTATATTGAGAACCGCGTACATAATTATAGAAAATAAAGTTCTTTATTAAGATAGGAATAGCCCTCACATATATCTATTTAATTAAAAAGATAGCAAATAACAGCTAACTTTTGTAAATACCTAGTGTAAATTCCACAACTAACTCTTGTAAATATTAATGCACTTCCATGTAAATATCACACGTATTCCTTTCACTAACCTTTATGAAAAATCCCTATAAACAAAATTTCCAAAAACCCATAAAAATTTCAAAATGGTTTCAAAATTTTGCATAAAAAATTTGCAAAACTTTTCTAAAATATTATAAAAAGATCCAAATTAGATAATGGCTTCACAAAAAGATTTTCTTGCATTGTATATATCATTTGCATTTTTCGAAATGATCAAGACAATTGAACAAGACTGAAATAAAGTTGGAAGATTTGAGCTTGGTATAGACCTTAATCCATTTAATTTCAGAGGAACCCATCAAGGACTGGAATTGAGATGCTTCAGGTCACCTTAACTTAATTCTTTAGGTTCTTTGTGACTATTTTCATGAGTCGATTCATTGTGTTTAACTAGAACCCTTCATATCTTCTGTATAACTCTTGAGACAGTGACTTGACTAGAAATCTTGCACTTAACACTTAGATTAACCCAGATGGATTATTGAAAAATCTTGGAGTCTAAGTTGGGACGATACTAGGCCACTTCGTTAAGGGTAGGTCAGGAACCATTCTTCAGGAGTATCGAAACCGATACTTTAACCCACTTCTTCTGTTAGCAATGACATATAACGACTAGAGACTGGATTAAAACAAAGCTTCGGATGAAGAATGGCCCGCTAGCACAACTTTTTCCAAGACCCCAAAACATGGGTGGACTAAAATATTCTATATCTGTCGGGCAAAACAAACAAGAATACATAGCAATGCAAGGCAAATAAAAAGCCAAAAAGAAGCTTATACAAAAAATTCCACAAAAAAATGAGCTTCTGGAAAAGGCCTAATTATTGGTAAGGATTCGATTATACTGGTCGAGCTTCACAAGGGAATGAGACTACACGGGTCCATTCTCACTTCTTTTCCCATTCTTCTAGCTTATCCCTATTCAGTTGTGAACTAGCATGCACCTGAACTAAGACGGAAATCTCTGTCTCCATGAGGATGAGTTGCCAGAGGAGGAGACTCCTTGATAATTCAATGGTTTGTCTGGGAAGAGCTGGCAAATTCACATACATGGTACTTGTCATTTCAATGTTGCAAGAGTATGCGACTGAAAGCATGGTTCTGAACAGATTGTGAATTTAACTGAATGATAGGCTTATGTAACCTAAGGGTTGTCATGTCATCCAAAGGTCTTAACTGAGCTATAAACTTTTATTTTATTAAGACAAGAATAAAAGTCAAAAATGATTCCAAGTTCTTTCTTTTTCTTTTCTTTATTTTCATTTTTGCACTCATTAGCATAAGTGTCTGTAAGGGAATAGCAAAGGTAAATATAGAGAGGTGATAAATCTCCATTTCATCACCTTTGTTCTTTTATTTTGGCCTTAAATCCCTAGCTAAATGCATGTATATAGCATTAATTTGTGCAAAATAACACTCAATAATTGACCAATAAATATTGTCTAAAATATTTCATTCAATTCTCAAATAAAAGAATAAAGGAAAGAAAAGAAAAAGAATGAAGTGTCAAAGACACAGAGTGACCCTAGACCCTAAGACCTAGCCATTACGATGACTTCATCGACGAGGAATAAAGTAGGGGGAGATAGGGTAGCCAATTGTACAGAAAACACATCTTAGAAACCCTAATTCTATAGCCCAATAATTGCATGTTGGGGTCTATTTTATTTTACTTTTTTCATACCTCAAATCAATAAATCTCAACATAAATATTGTACATAAAAATACAAAATATTTTTCATTCAAAAATAATGCATAGCGTGTCCGAGATACACAGAACAAAAGGCTGCAAATAAATTTTTACAGACATGTATCTTATTCATACAGATTCAAAATTCACCAAAGTCACCTTTATTGTTCATAGAATTTAATTATTTATTTAGTGAAGGAGGTTTCATTCAATTTGGAGTTAAGATGCAAAAGCCGGCTTTTCAACCCTCATTGTGCAGTATACTTTTATGTAATAATAAATATATTTATTCTTTATTATTTCACTTTCTTATATTTTTATATATATATGTGTAAATATCATAATAATAATAATAAAACCATAAAAAATACATTAAAATAAATAATGTGCTTTAAAATATATGTAAGTTATATATATAATATACCGATCTTATATATATACTTATTTATTTAAGTATACAAATAAATCAGAAAATATACTAAAACTATGTAAAAGTGTAATTAAATAAGCTAGAAATATACTAAATATGTAAATAAAAGACTAATATATAGAATATAAAATAAAATTAAAATTTGCTAAATATGGGTATATGTACCTATGTATATACATGTAAATATGAGCACCTACTAAATTAACTTTAAAAATATATAAAAATACCCTAAAAATACTGCATAAAATTACAAACATATTTCATGTTTTGATAAAAAATTAGTAAAATCATTTTATATTTATCATCGATTTTCTAAGGGAATCTTCCCTTGGAATTTCCAGTGGGTCAACTATCCTTCCTCAGTCGCCCCTTGTGTCAGACCTCGCCTACCCCCCAACTTCTCCCCTTTCTCGTGCTTTCCCCACTCCACCATTTTTCTCGAGACCTTCACCCATCGTCGGTCCTATCGTCCTTAACCTCCGCCCATACCCTGGCTCTCACCAACCACCGTCCTCCCTCATGCCATCTTCTTCACCATTTTGACGCATCTTCGCCTATAAATAATCCATCTCCGCCCTTCTTTCAAGTTTTGAACATGTTTCTTCCTCGTAACCCCATTAGGATTCCACCTCGTTGAATCCTGCGGTGACAACACAAGCCTTTGAGCCTAATCAACATGGATAAGGGATATATTCGAGAGATCCAAGGAGTCGTCAGAGACCCTCTGACGACCCTTTCTATGCTCTATGTATTTCTTTTGTTCGAGCTGCTAATGTTGGTGTGTTTCATAGATTTTCATTTCAGTAGATAATGAGACGGATGCCTCTTTGGCCTAATTATTGCATTTCTTTGAAGATCTGACTCACCAATCAGCGGAATTGGTGTCCAACACATCACAGTTTGATCCACCCTCCTCCAACATAGAGTCGAACTCAGATGCCATTCAAATATACTTAATCGATGATACATATTTGTCATAGTTGATATTACTTCCTCCTACACTCAAGTATGCATTCCTTACATGACCTAAAGAGAGATTTCATGTGATCATTAGCTCGAAATTAACTACATAACATGAGTCCAGGTTGCTAGAAGTTCTTGAGAGGAACCACAAAGCCATTGGTTGAACTATGTCAGATCTCGTTGGAATCAACTCCGCTCTCTTCTCGCACCAAATATATGTTGAGGATAATACGAGACCTTCTCGTGAGTTCCCAGAGGAGACTAAATCCTAATCTACAGGAAGTAGTTAAGAAAGAAATTGAGAAATGGTGCAAAGTAGGGTTTATATACCCTATTTCTGACTCCAAGTAGGTGGCCCCACTTCATATTGTCCTGAAGAAGTCGGAAATTCATATGGTCACCACAAAGAGTGGGTAGAGATCGCAACATGAGTACCCACATCATGTCACGTCCATGTCGATTACAGATGCCTGAATGCCACAACCAATAAAAATCACTTTCCCCTGCCATTCATTGATCATATTTTGGAGATACTAGCAGGGACAATGTTCTTTTGTTTTCTTGACGGGTACTTGGGCTACAATCAGGTAGCCATCACTCTTGAGGACTAGGAAAAAACCACATTCACTTGTCCATTCGGCACCTACGCATTCATGTGCGTGACCTTCGGGCTCTGCAATGCCCGAGCACATTTCAACGGTGCATGATCATCGTATTTGCCGAGATATTGGGAGATTTCTTGGAAGTATTTATGGATGACTTCTCGGTCTACGGTGATTCCTTTGATACATGTTTAGCGCACTTGGACTGAATCATCAAGAAGTATAGGGAGGTTAATCTCGTGCTCTCTGGGAGAAAAACCATTTTATGGTCACGGAGGGTATCGTGTTGGGGCACATCATCTCCAAAAAGGGAATAGAGGTTGACCCTACCAAGGTGGATGTGATCAAGAATCTCGATCCACCAACCAACGTCAAGTTAGTGAGGTCTTTCTTAGGACATGTTGGATTTTATCGAATATTTATTCATAATTTTTTAAAGATCGTCCGCCCACTGTCTGAGCTCTTAGGAAAAAAAATGAGTTCATTGTCGATCACAAGTGTCTAGAGGACTTTGAGCTCCTGAAAAGAAAGATTTGTGAATCATCTATCTTACAATCTCCTGACCAATCTCTTCACTTTGTGATCATGAATGATGCATCGTATTTTGCTGTCGGAGCTGTGTTAGGACAGACAAGAGATGGGATTCCGTATGTAAATCACTATGAAAGCAAAGTTTTGGATCTTGCACAGAGAAATTACACAATGATTGAAAAGGAAATACTCGTAGTAGTTTGGGCCCTAGAGATTTCATATCATATATTTTGGGCTCCAAGTGTCGATTTTTACTGATCACACAACAATCAAATATGGAAAAGGAGTGTGCAAAGACGCGTCTTCTTAAGTGGATCTTGTTAATATAGGAATTTGACTTGGAAATTAAGGATAAACCTCGAGTGAAGAATGGTGTAGCTGATCACCTTTCCTGAATAAAGCAGAAAGATAATCATGATAGTGAACAGATTCGAGAAACTTTCCCAGATAAGTCAGTTTGCACTATTGACTCACTGTGGTATGCCAACATGGTGAACTACCTTGTTTCCAAGCAGGTTGCCCAGGGTTGGACTAGGAGCGGTATTGACCGACTGAAGTCGGATTAGAGGAAATACCACTGAGACGATCTGTTCCTTTTCTTTGAAGGGTCGGATTACATTTAGAGAAGGTGTATTCCTCAGGAGGAATACCAAAGTGTTCTCACACATTGTCATACACTTGAGGCTGGAGGACACCATTTGGGAAAGAGAACCGTATACATGGTACTCCAATGTGGATTTTACTTCCCGACCTTGTTTAGAGATGCCGTTGATTTTGTACGGTCGTGCCCAATTTGTCAGAGAATGGGAGGTAGTGTTGGATATAGAGATGATATTCCCATACAACCGATGAGATTCTGTGATGCTTTTGATGCATGGGGAATTGATTTATGTGTCCCTTTCCCAATAGCAATGGTAGTGTTGACATTGCTAATCTTAGAGATAATACACAGATGTTTTCAGTTAATGGGTAGTTTGTTGATGAATTGTGTCGATTCTAAAGAGTAGTCAGTCCAAGTAAAGGTCACCAACTTCATGTAGAGCGAGCACAGTGGAGATACATCAGAACACTCTTTATGAAGAGAAGCAGTCAGACCCAAGCTATACATATTCATCTTAATTATGCATGCATTCACTTGTACATTCTCCAGATCTCATCGATCCGTGCCCCATCTTCCAATACTTAGGCTGACCAGAGCCTAAGTATAGGGGGACCTGATGCCAGTTGTATATTCACTTCTCATCCATTTCTTCTCTTATCCTCCCCATTCTTGCTCATCTTATATACTTAAACTATCCACATCCTAAGTATAGGGGGTGATCCAACTTCTATTTTCTTTTATTTTCCACTATCTTGCACTTAGCCTGAGCTACAGCTTCTCTGCGCTTCTTGCACTCAGAGGACATATCACTCGCTAAGTATAGGGGGTGTATATACTTTATCCATATTTTACCCATAACTTATACTTTTGCATAAGTCTATATTTATTTACGAGGTGGGTAACAATCTTATAAAAAACCATAAAAATCTGGAAAAAAATAAAATCTTTTCTTTAGGTAGAAATTCTAACTACTAAGCTTAAAAGTGAGTAGCTGCTTTTCAGTGAGGGAACAACGATCTCCCTTCACAGAGTATATGGTTAAAAGACAACGCATCTAGCACCATCTTGAAGTAACATAGGTATCTGTCTAACCGTCTGTATATACACCCATACTGGCTGAAAGTGGATGCAACTATTCAGATGAGCTTGGGCCAGTCATTATTTCTTTAATGATTAAAAAACTTGCAACTAACACAATCGTGTCAAATCATGTGTGGCAACAAAAGTTTTGAAAATTGGCTTCTTATTCATTTTGCATAAAAATCATGCATAATATTCTTTCAAAAAATCAAAAAATTCAGAAAAAATGATGATAAAAAATGTTTGCATTCCATACACTTGCACTTCATCCAACATTTCATGCATCTGCATTGGTGAAAAGCCCATGGGTTATGAACCGAGTTATGAGCAGAAATCGAGAGTGGTCTTGACTTGGCCTCAATCCGCCTAATTTTTAGAGGAGCTTCACCGAGAAATAGGTGTTTAGAAGCTTCATGTCTTTGACTTAGTTCTTCGAGTTTCGCATGGTAACGAGTAGACTTTGACTCTTAGTGTCTAGCCTAATCGTCTCATTCGGGGTATGACTTTTGAATGGGGAATTAATCTGCATATGCACTTAGCTCAACTTGGATGGATTGTTGAAGACTGTGTGAGTCTCTTTTCTGGTAGAGTAGACATCTGACGATCAGATTACGGGTTGAAATAAAGCTTCAGATGAGGGATGCATTGCTGGCACAAATTTCTTCTAAGACCACAAAACATATGCAGAAAGAAAGATTCTAAATCCGTAGGGGCACAAAAGATCCACGCAGAGAAACCAAAAATCCATACCGAAAGAAGCCAATTACCAAATAAATATTTGACTAAAAAGGTCCAAGCTTCAGACAACCTGCAGATGTTGGTGAAGACTTGGCTAAACGGACCGACTTCACAAGGAGATGTGGCTACACCGGCCATACTCCAGTTCTCTTCTTGTTCTTCTACCTTCTTCCACCTTCGATTGCGGAGACAACACGTACCTGAACTTAGAAGGAAATACCTAACTCCTTGAGGGTGAATTATTGGAGAAGAGGTTTGCATGGCAGTCCCGCATTCTTGATGGGAAGAGCTAACACCCTACACACATGAGACAATTATTCAATGTTCATGAGGTATTGTTTGGAAGGAAGATTGATCTAAGATGACTTCTGAGCCGAAACTGTTACAGTGATGTGTAGAATTTGGAGGCTATAGATTGTTAAAACCCTAATTCTCACAGGAGTCCCACCAGACTATTAATCCAAAGGTCAGGTCTAGCTCTATTTTCACCTTTTGCTCATGATGTTGGTATGGAACCCAATCTCTTTTCACCTCTTTGTTCTTTTAGTTGCTCGAGGAAGACCAAGGTTTAAGTATAGGGATTTGATGAATATGTGATTCATCGCTCAAATTAGCTAAAAATAGAGCATCGTCTCGAGAATTTAGGATCATTTACATGTTAACTTCATAAAATTTACTTTCATGCACTCATAATTAATTTGCATAAATTAGCAACCATGTATGCATTCATAATCATCTTCACATTTTCACTAAACTTCACACATTTTCATGTAATTCATGCTAACTCTAATTGACATATAACTATCTCCATTATTTACATATCACTAACCTTAATCCATGAAAAATCTTAAAAAATGCTAACTTGTAAATATGCAAAATAATCTTAAACCCTAATTTCTGTATAGAGAGACAAAAATGCAGATATCCCTCTCATATAATGTCCAAAAACTCTACTCACTTTTGAATTAATATACATTCAACTATCTACAAATCAAGACCAAATTCAAAAGAATCGGAGAGCATTTGTGAAAATTGGGTTTTGGGTCCTAACTGCGCATTGTACATATTAGCTGATTTTGACCTATCATTTCATGTGCATAATTCACTCATTTTAATTATTTTTGTTTTCATTTCTTTATTTTAATTCTTTATTTTAATAAATTACTTAAAATTAAAATAAAAAATGGAAAAGTAATAAAAATGGCATGTTCTGACATGAGCTTATTCACTTAATCCACTTGTACATAATTAACCTCCTTAATTTTTATGACCTATTTGAAACCCATAAAAATTCCAAAAAAATCATATTTGAGTCCATGACATCCTTTCATAGCATGTTTGATTTTTTTTCATGCATTTATTTATCATTAGAAATTCAAATTAAAATTTCAAAGCTAAAAATAGATATTTTATACACACAATATCGCCGAAAAAATCAGATCTTGCATTCTGAGTTTCTTTGGCATAAGAATCCTTCATGAACATTGTAGCTTATATTTAGATATGATTTTTTTTATTTTATTTATTTTTGCATTTGACTCCATTTGGTAACTTCTATCTTTACATTTTAGCATAGGTCAAAGATCCGGTCAACTCTGGGTCATGTGGCACCACATGGTTGGACAACCTGGCGCCCGGTCCCACCCCTCTTTCCTCTATCTACGTGCATAGTGTATACCTCCCTTCAGCCATATTCCTCACGTGTTATGCACGTGAGGGTCCACCTTCCCCCTCACGCGCTAAGCATGTGCCATCTTCTCCTCCTCTCTTACGTCGTCACTCTGCCCGCTTGCTTCGCCGCATTGAGCTCCCGTCGCCTCCCTCATCTCCTCTATCCCCCAAAACGACCAAACCCCTCATCTCCTCTGGTTATATCTCTCTATCCCTAACATCTAGGAACCTTATCCCATCCCCGACGATCGCGCAATCGCAACCGGCCTCCTCCATTATACTCAGAGACCCATCACCCTAACCTCCCTCGAACTCCATCCCCTACACGTCCAACCACCTTCCTCGGCCCTTATCACAACCAACCATTGCCTGATCGCTTCTCCGTTCCCTATTTAACACCTTTGGCCACCTCCCGCAAATACATCCACTGATATTCCCATATCTGTCGAACTTCGTCAAGAGAAAGATAGAGTTGCGGGACAAAGCCAGTGATAGTTGCATCGCAACCTACCGACGAGGCATGATCCACGCAGAAACCAGTGTTGCAGCTTTGATTCTAGGAGCTATTCGAGCCTCGTTACGCACCACTGGAAGTCACTTAAGGCAACGATCTGAGAGCCCTCTGTGAGCTCTAGCTTCTTTGGTGAAATCCCATCTCATGGGAGTCCTTCTTCCTCCGTCTCCTTTCCTCTGTTCTTTCTTTTCTTCCTTGGTTTGCATCCCCCATCTCCACCATCTCTGCCTCGATGCCCACTTTCATCGCCATTGACTCTTCATCCACTGTTGACCGCCTCGATCGTCACCCACTGCCCACGACATCGCCTCCACATTACTCAGGCCACCACTTGCATCACATCATCCTAAGCCGCTCATCATCGCCTCCACTTACGTGACAGGAATCCTCCACAGTCGATCTCTTCGGCCTTCGCCTTGACCCACTTGCTTCTACAACCGCCAATCCTTGCGCACCTTGTTGCTTCCACCATCGACGGTCTTCCATACGCCCTGCATTTCCATCGTCACGAGCTCATCACCAACCTCTGCCCATCGAAGCTTCTACTCCGATGACCCACGGTCGTTTGTCGGCCAACACTACTCTGCCCTCTGGAGCCAAGCAACCAAGCCAAATAACTCCACATCCATAAGACACATGATCAAGAATGGTGCCTCATCAAGGCCATCCATTGATCCCCAAATATACGATCATTGATTACTTTCCATTGGATAGCCTACCTACATCCCCAAATAACTCCAGTCTCGGGTCTTCATCAAGGATTTCTAGACGCGACACGTGGATGCCTCAGACCAAGCCGCCTTCTGAACCAAGCTACAACCAACGTGCCACATACGTGCGCGGTGGGGAAATTGCACTGACACCCCCCTTTGTTCCAACAAATAATCTAAGGAGCCTTGTCGTTCTGACTCGCACGTGAGACGTACATGCAAAGCAGAAATATTGCCAAAGCATCCTCCTAGGTTCCTGAAACTAAAGATATATCCCCACTAGGAGAAAATTACAAAGAAGGACTAGCAACTTTTCATAATTACCATAAGGCCCCTTCGAGGGTATAATTACAAGGCTTTTGTGTAGTTTTATTATAATATAGTCCCGGAATGTTATTTAATCATAACTCTAGTATCTATCATTAGATTTCTTCATTTTTGGTGTCATTTTGATCCTTAAAGCATCCTTTATCGCATTTAACACTAAGATTCTATTTCTGATACACTATTTGGTCTTAATTAATTGGGGTTCATTCTTGTTCATTTTGAACACCTTTATTTATTTTCATAAATTCTTCGGCTCAACAACTAGTGCCTTGATTTTGGGATCTTAATTGGGGAAATTAATATGGTATTAATTGGCATAATGATTCTAAAATAAATTGAGGAGGAGGTTCACTTGAATTGTTTGGCTGCTGCTTGGTTTGTGAGCTCTACATTTGTCATCATTGCATCAATTTTCATCATCATTTAAAAATCACAAAAATATTGTGTCCGTTTATTCATTTTTCCACCACACAACATAAAATTTTTTTATTTTCATAAAAAATATTTTGAAAAGCCATGCATCATATTTTCTTAATTAAGTAATTACATCTCTTTAATTAAAAATCCACAAAAAGTTGAAAAACATAAAAACACAAAAAAAATCATCTTCTTTTCTCTGAAAATAGTTTGTTTTTTATTAATCCTTGTGTCAACTCTCTTACATTTTCTCAATTATTGCGTGAAATACCCTACGGATGTGGAGCGTTTTTTCTATAAACCGATGCATCTCGATAGCCCGCTGAAAAGCCACATAAAAATTAAGATCGAGTCGAGCTGTGAGAGAGTGTAGAGTTTGGGTTTATTTTCAACATTTTTTATTTCTTTATTATTTGTAATTAATTTCCCATTTATAGCCATTTTCATTTGGAATCTTGCTTATGTAAACAAGACTTGGACTTTTTATGTGGTATGTCGGACATGTTTCACTCTCCGGTGAGGGTGGGGTCCGACTTGAGCGCTTCGTAGGTTAGACCTGCAATGTGGCTATTAGAGCTACTAGGTTTATTTTGCTTGTGCTCGTATAACTTAGGACCACACTGCACTTAATGAGACGCACCTTAGACTGTTCAAATTAGTCAAAATTCAAGTCCATTTCTTCCCAGCTAATAAAACTTTCTTCTAGGAGCGGTGTTGTCAGCTTTCTCTTCATATAGACTAAATTTCAATTCTTATATTGCATCTCACATGGAGATTGCGAGGAAGCATTGTAAGTCTTCTTTCTAAGCATACATCATTATTTTTCGTGTGCATAGGCTTTTCTTGATTTTCCCCTATTGTTTTGTCACTTAAGATCTAAATGAAATTGAGACTGGACAATAGGCGTGTATTTTCTGCTAACTTAAAACTTCAGTGATCTCTAATTAAAATCGGGCTTGCTAAACAAGGCCAACTTAATTAAACCTATAAAATCAAGAATTTTTGCAGGAGAACAACCTCATCCTCGGATTCAGGTACATTTCAGGGTGTGATCATCACCTCTAACAGAGTGTGGCACGACCCATAAGGATTAGAGCCCAAAACCCACCCTGAATATTGCTTTGTTTATCACCAAGATTCACTAAATACCAGCGTTCTATCGTACGTGGAAGAGTAGGGTCGGGTCAACGACGATGTTCTTTCCATGGGTAGAGCATTGACCCGTTCTCAAGTACAAAGCTTAGGCCGTGCCCTCACATGGGTGCATGTCTAATAGTCTCACATCCGAGTAGGGCCTAGCACGATCATGGGTGATTCCATCTCGATCTTGGTTCAAAGTACCTGATTCACCACTACCGGCTTCCTCTCTCTACTTCTTTGGTAGAGTAGCGGATCCAGATCTGATAACAAGGATCTCAAAAAGTGCAGGCTACATGTTATAAAGGAGGTGGACAAGTACGGGATACTTTTCTGAAGTACTCACACTCCTATAGGTCTAGCCTCTAAGGACTCGTTACAAGATTGAATTATCACCAACTAAAATTGAAAAGATAAATTGACCAGACTCTTGCAGCCTTCACTTGTGAGTTGGTGAAATTGGGGTTCATATTCTGTTTATATTTTGTGCGTAGATCAAGATCAGACATCAATACCGCATATATGTGTCATCACTCTCCCTCGTTGATTTATGAATCATGATTTTTCTCCAAACCGCTTGACATCAAGAATGGAGGGTTGCAATGATATTTGCTCAGACTTCACAAACCTTCCACTGAACAATACACACCTACCATCCTCACCTACTAAGGGACATTCTTTCACTGAACCTCCTTAGACTCATGGACACTCTCCTCGTAAAACCCTTGTCCATGATTTTCTCTTCTTCCTTGAGGGAGGTCAGTCCCATACCAACCCTCTCTTCTCTCACCACATCGAGGAAAACTCTCACCTCAATGCTTCTCGTTTTGATTCTTCCAACTCTATTAATACCAATCTGTTTGATTCTGAAGGTGAAGAAGAAACGTTAAAGAAGATGCCACCAACGAAAAGAGACAATGAAGAGGAACATAACGAAGACCCGATACATATGATATTAGCAGGATTTGTTGCATTTGAGCAGCAACAACTTTTATTGAGAGCACAAATTGGCGAGCTAAATGTTGGGGTTGAACCACCAATGGATGCGGTATACAATCCGAGACATCATAGAGTGAGAAATTATCGAAATCCTCTCGAGCCAGAAGTTGATTTTGAACTGAAGCCACCTTTCCTGAACCTGCTACCACAATTCCATGGAAATGCTACTGAGGAACTGATGAATCTACATTTTGTCATCTTTATTCATTTATTTTAGCTTAAAATCCCTTATAAAACATCTGTATATAACACTAACTCCATATTCTTACTAACTTGCATTTGTGTGTAAATATTGTACACTTCTTACCATTCTAACCTAAAATAAATAAAGAAAGAAAGGAAAAATAAAGAAAAGAAAATAAAATAAAAAGGAAGATTGTATATGTAATAGATACAGACTGACCCGAACCTCGAGAGAAGGTCAAGATTTGACCTGGTCGACCAGGAATAAAGTAGGGGGAGATAGGGTCCTCAATCAAAAAATCCAAAAAAATTGTGTTGTGTATATTTTTATACTTTACTATTTTATGTGTACATTAATTGACCTCAAATCAAATAACTTTCAAAACCAAAGTTGTAAATAAAAATGTGTTCTAATTAATAAAAATAATTGTACAATTAAATCATGTACATAATAAAAGCAACCATACTTGGAAAAAGCCACTAAGCACTAATTGAAAGACCAATTCTGGCTCCATATGAACTCAAATTGAACTAATCTCACTTCCATTGGATTCTAAATTAAATTATCTTTGAAATGGCTATATTTTCATAATTTTTGGAGTTACGAGTAAAAAGTTGGTTTTTTGGGGTGGTTTGTGCAATTTTCCCATGTATTTTGTACATATTGTATTTGTATATATTTGTTAATAATTTTATTAATTATTTAAAATGAAATTAAAAATTAAAAATTAAAAAATTTTTAAAACAAAAAAGCTAATTTGCTTATTTACCTATGTATATAATGTCATATATGTATATAGTATATGTATATAGTTGCTATTCTTAATTAACCACCATAAAAAATAAAAAATAAAACTTTTTATTTTATAAATACGAAAATTCAAAAAAACTAGTTAATTTTTTGTAAATATTTTTATCTCTCTTTATCTTTATCTCATTTCAATTTTCATCTCTCTTATCTCTTCAACTAAAAATTCAAAAATTCAAATTTCATTCTCTATCTTTTCTATTTATATGGCTCATTCTCCATCATTCCAACTCAATCAATCTTTGGTGAGAGGAGCCCGATCTCTGAGAGTCTTCTTGTCATCGAGAAAGTGCCTAGCCTCCAAGCCATCCAGTGACAGCACGTCGGCCTCTGTCGAGGTGATCAAGGTCTTTTTCCGCTCCTAAGGTGAGATCCATTTTCCCTTATTTTATTTTAGATTAATCGTAGATTTATTTTCTCGCAATTTCTCTTCGTTGTCATTTTTTATCTAGATCATTAAATCCATCATGACTTGATCCGCACTCAACTCGAGTTTTCACTTCATTTTCTCAATCTCTCCACGTTCATTTTCTATCTCCCACGATCTATCAACTCTGACCACGCACGGTGGCCGGAGACTTGGATCCACTCATCATTTCTCACTGGATCCCCATCCACATTTTCCATTTTAATTTTAGGGCCAAGTCGTCTTGGTCGCATCATGATTTGCACATAAATAAAAAGAATAAAAAATATGTTTTCTTTCTAATATTTGTTTTGCATGATCACAAAAAACATTAAAATACATATATATAAGAAAAAAATATAAAAAATTTTCTCAGCTACTATTTACATTCTAAAACAAAAAAAATTAAAAATTAAAAATCAAGTCATAGGCACCGCCTCTCCATGATCAGGCGATGTCCACAGCCACGCAACTGTCCTCCGCGGCCGAGTGCCGCCACCTCCGGCCGTCCTTCCTAGCCGTGCCTCCATAGCAGGCACTGCGTTCCTCAACACCGATGCATGGAGTCGTCGCCGCTGCATGCGGCCCGTCATCACCTCAAACAGTGCCTGGAGGAAGCCCCTCCGCCATCCATCTTCAGCCACCCTCCCGCACCCCTGTGCTTGGAGACCCATCGCGTTGCAGTCTCCCCCTGATGCCATTGCCTGAGGAGGAGCCCTCCTCCGCCGACTGCTGAATCCTCCGCATGACCGTCGCATCACCGACCTCCGCGCAGTATGACCAGTGCCATTACCTCCGCCTGGAGCTCCTCTAGGAGGCGCAGACGATCTTCACTACCGCGCCCACCAGCACGCGTCACCGCCATCCAGTCCGACGCCGCAAGAGCAACCACCGCACGAGGCCGCATTCTGTTGCAGACCTGTCGTACTGCCACACCATCCTTTGAAGGCGCCACCGACTGCCGAGTCCACCACCGTTGTCGTGCCTTAAGTTGTCGCCCATTAGCTTAGAGCAGAAGAGAAGGGAGGGATGGCGCCCCCACATCCCTTAGGCTTGAGAATGAAGGAAGAAACCAGAAACCCTAGGGTTTTAATTAAAAAAATTGGAAAAATATCAAACCAGCCCCTAGAAGTTTTGGAAATCGTGAAATAGCCCCTACACTCCAGAGCCTAGCGCATGCGTCACACGTGTACCTTGGGTAAATTGCATGTTTCCCTTCGCATTTTATTGTGGTTATTTTTAATGTAGAAGCATTGAATAATTGCGTTTAAGTCTTGTTTATACAGATTTGATTTTGCATGACCTTTTCACTGAAATTAAATATTTTTGTTCATCAATAAATTTCCCAAAAATCAAGTTGGAATCCTGTTGTGTGCATCTTTATTGTGGATAAATTTCATTGCATTTTAATTTCATCTATTATCATTTAAAAAAATGATGCCTTTTTCTTTTCCTGAATTTACAAAATTCATAAAAATTCGAATATTTCCCCAAATATTCCAAAAAATTTAGAGTAGTTTTATTTCATTGTCTTTTAGTTTCTTTCCAAATTTTGTGCATTAACTATTTATAAAACCCAAAAAAATTGAAAAATACTAAAAATCATATAAAACATAAAAATTTCTACAAAAAAATCCAAAAATAGTGATTTCAGTCTCTATTTGTAGATAATTGTCCTTATTTTATCATAAAAATAATTGCCAAGAGTTTTGGGTACTTAAACATTTTTAAGTTGCAAATTACTCTAGGTTGTGCATTGTTTCTCATTTTTGCCATTGTTTGATTTTTAGAAAAATACAAAAAACATCTAAAAATTCTACAAAAATTTCCAAAAATATTTCAAAATCTTTAAAACACAAAAATTTTTTCTCTCTATTTTTCTGAGCATTTTTTATATAATTGAAAATTGCAAAAATAGTTGGGGTGCGTAGTATTTCTTGTCGTGTGCTTATTACTCCTTATTTTTTAAAAAAAATTACAAAATTAAAATCACAAAAAATTGAAAATCATATAATAAAAAATAGAATAAAAAATTTAAAAAATAAAAAGAGAAAAATTCCACAAAAACCAAGGATAGTTTGCCTTTGAGATTCCTGCATTTTCTTTTAATTGATTTTTTTGGTTAATCGAATAACCCTTTGGAATTGTAGCCTCCCTGAGTTTGATCATGTCCGCTATACAGGCAAATAAGTAGCAAAAATAGAAAAAAAATTGTTTGTTTGTCACAGGATTTTCGGGGATAACAATGACATTTTATATCATTAATTATCGATCCACAAAATTCCTGTAGCAACAAAATGGTGCCGCTGTCGGGGAGGCACGGCGAGGGTAGTTAGGTTTCTCTTTTGACCTTCTATTCTTGATTGTAAATATCTGTTTATAATTTGCCTCATTATTCCATTGTTCATATCCACTGCATTTGTGTCTTTTTTTTCTTTTCTCATATTTGATAATTGTGTTTCTTACACATTCTCTTTTCTTTTTTCTTGCGAGGATCCGCGGAGCGAAGGAGGCAATCTTAGGAGATCTAAAGCACCCCAAGCAATGCGGATGCAGCTTGATTCTTCACCAAGCCGTAGGATAGCGTGAGAAGAAGATAAGAAGAATTGAAGGAGACGAAAAGAGAGAGATTTTTTCTAGCATTCGAACTCTTGTAAACAGACATTCATTTGTTGCGGGGTCTGTTTCGCCTTGTGCCGATGCACTTGGGGGACCTCGTCGGTTTTGTTTTCATCCCCTTGTTTTTCTTTGTTTCCCGTAGATTTCGTGAGCTACCTCTTGATTGCTTTAATTAATTTGCTTAAGCCAGGTAATTAATTAGGTCCAAGCACCATAAATAAGAATTTCTGTACCTATAGAGTAGAGCGTTATTTGGACTTAGTCAAATTAACTTGTTCTTGCTCGTTAATAGAAGCTATCATCTAGGACGGTTCACTTGCATCATATAGGATAGTTTATTTCAATTCTGCGCAGATCACTTGCATGTAGAGTGCTGGCGACAAGGTACGCATCTCTAACCCTTGCATGCATCATTGTTTTTAATCGCGCATTGGCATTTCCGATCTCCTTCCTTGTTTTCATTCACATAAGTTAAAAAGGAAATTGGACACTCTGTAGGTGGTTCTTTGAAAATAATTTAAAAAAGTGACAACTGCCTAAAATACGGGACTGCTAAAGAAAACTCGACCCTAAAAAATTCAAGGAAAAATCATTGTTTTGGGGAGAGTAACCCCCTCATTGTTTGGTTTGCATGTACCGAGAGAGCGACCCACACACTAGGATAGAATCATGTCCGAACTCTTTTCAGACTAAACTATATTGGGTTAGTCGTACTCTAGTGAGGATCTCTCCGGTAGCCGGTAAAGCGGCATGCGACGTCCTTAACAGATTGAATTGATCGGGTAGCCGGTAAACGCTCCACAATTCATACTGGCTGGGAAAGATCTAATTTTGAGATTGGGTTAGTCCCCTGAGAGCATTGGGTTGCTAACAGCTCGCTCTAACCGCTCTGATAAATTGTATTCTCACCAAACTCTAAAATTGACAAGATAATTAACCGAACATTCATGGTCTTCACTTTGAGTTGAGTTGGTGAACTGGGGGTTTGTATTGTGTTCGATTGCTTGTCTGCATACTCAATCCTTCTGTGCATTTGCGACTTTTTCTCCATATCTTTTTACTTGACCCTCATGCTCTCCTGATCCCGTCTTTTGTTTTGGAGATGGCCGTCTGGAGTTATTTTAATCCGATCTTTGCGGACTTATCGCACTCTCCAGACGATTCATCTTCCCTTTTCCAGGAGGACTTTGCTCCTGATTTTTGTGCATATCGGCCTAACCCATTATTTCAGGAATCGGGCGATGATTTTCACCCACCCTTATTCAACCCACCCGATCCTGGGATCTTGGAGTCACCTTTCATGATTTCTATACTTGAGACATTGAACCAGATGATGGATCATATGAATTCGAGGATTAGCAATCTATTTAGCATAAATACGAGCCAGAATGCTGCTCCACTATTTGAGGACATGGATTCACTTGAGGATAATCATGAGAGCTTACAATCGCCCAAAATACAGAAAAAAGAGAAAATTTTAAGAATCCAAAAAGATTCTGGGAGACAAATTATTGATTCATTTTGTGAGGAGAGGACCCAAAGGCCCGATCATTTACCCACACATCTATTCACATCATGCAACCTTGACCCCGAGGATTCCATTATATAGACTGCTCTTGTCAATCCTCGTGTAAATGTTGATTCCGACCTCCTCCCTTGTATGGATGAGGTCCAAAAATTCAAAGAAATATTGACTGAACCCGAAGTGGTATCTACCCTTCATGAGATCATTAAAGCCCCACTTCAATAGGCGATGGCAGATTTATCTACTCCTCAACACAAGAAGAGAAAGCGAAGGAGAAGATATGAGAGTCACATCTTGACCATGGCCACTGCCTAAGCCATCTCCCACCGTCCGTATTATAAGAAAGGGAACACTGCCACACCTCTTGTGAGTTGCTCCATATCTGACTATTCTTGTGATAACACTATCCTTGAAGATGGTTCGTCAATTAATATAATCCATTCTCTATGGTACAATCTCTTCATCTTGGGCCTCTCAAGAAAACCAGGATGATAGTTCAATTTGTTGATGGATCTATCAAGAGGTCGAAGGGTATTCTATAAAATGCTGTCATTTTTATTCAGGGCATGAAGTTCACTTCTGATTTTGTCGTATTGCCCATGGAGACCTCCACACATTTGGAGCACCCTCCAATCATCCTGGGATGGCCTTTCCTCGCCTCTGCGGGAGCCGTTATTGATTATCGTTCAGGAGAGATTAGCTTTCGTTCTGATGTAGGGGGCGATGTGTTGATCACTACACCCACTACTGACCAGAAACCCGCATCTCATGAGAGTGTGCCCGTGTTATCCAACCCCAAAGAATTTAACCTCGATGATAATATCAGAGACTCTTGTTCTATGTTGGATGATAAGGAAAACCAATAATTCCTCTTGAAGGAGGAAGACTCGGAAATCATAGACCTTGGAGTTCCCCCTTCTGGTATGTGGAGATGTATTAATGACATCCGTGGAATTTACATGATAGACACCCTAGAGTGGAAGGCAGACTCTGAGACTCGACAGGACGGACAGGATTTGACTACTTTCATTGGTGAGTCTGTTCCTATTCACCCTGATTCAGATGAGACCTATTAGGCTAAATTTGATTTGATTGCTTTTATAAAGGAATTTGGGCCTTTTGATAGAGATGATGATTCAGTAGAGGCTCGTCAGGCTGAAATTGGTCCTACTTTTTCTGATAATGATTTCGAGCCATTTTACTTTGATGTTTGCGAGACTTCCCATGCAGGACATGATCACACTACTTCCAATAACCGATTTAGGCCTGCACAATATGAAACCGCTGAGGATACATTCTTGGTCGATCCTGATCAGTTCATATCTAATGATAACCCCAATATCGACCTACACCTTGTCAGATCCATTCCTCAGCGGTCCCGCAAGAAGGTTCGTTTTTGACCTTCTTAACCTTTGTACACCCACTCCTCTTGTATATCCTTTCGTTTCACTCTTTCTTCTTCTGTTTTATCAATCACCCCTTTTCTGTGTGTGTGTATGCTACACTTAGGATGTGCCTTATCCTAAGTATAGGGGGTGAAGGATTTGTGTTGTTCATATTCGTCCTGTTCATCACTCCTGTTGTTGCCTATACTTAGGGATACTCTACCCTAAGTATAAGGGGGGTGATGTTGTTCATATCATCTTTTTATTTTTGAGTTTGTACATTCTCTGCATCGGTTTTTCCCTTTTGTACACTCTACTATACTTAGGATTACTTGATCCTAAGTATAGGGGGATCACCAACTTCTCTTATTTTTATCTTTTATTTGAGTCATTGTAGTATAGGAGACTTTTCACTTTTCTACACTAAGCACGAGTTATGTCTTCCTTTGTCGCTCTCTGATCACTATGAGGACATAGTTCGAGCTAAGTATAGGGGGCGTCGTATATAATATATACTTTAGACATAACACATACTTTTAAATATATTTGTTTAGGAGGGATATGTATATAATTTTGTAAAATCCATGTGTGTAAAAAAACCAACAAAAAAACAAAACAAATAAAAAAAGAAAGAAAAAAGAGAGAGAGAAAACAAAAACAAAAAAATCTTGTATATACTTGTATATATTTTACTAACCCTTTTTCCTTTTAGTAAAAAAACTACAAAACCAAAAATCTATAAAAACTTGCATAATTCAAAAAAACATTTCTTTTACATCTGCATTTTTCTCAAAAAAAAATCCATAAAAAAGTTCAAAATTAGAAAAATGTTTAAAAAATATTTTTTTCACATGTGCATCATTTTTTCAAAAAAAAAGGTTTCTTTGCATTGTACATATTTTCTTGCATTTGCATGTGTATTTTTCAGGATAATATCGACATTTAAACTATGTCTAGAATAAAATTGAAGAATGGAGCTTAGTTGGGCCTTAATCCACTTAATTTCATAGGACCTTGTAAGAAATGGAGTTAAGACTTTTCAAGTCCTAGTGACTTAATTCTTTGAGTCCATAAGACTATGTTCACAAGTCATCTTGATTAGTCTAAGTAGAAAATTTAACAACGCATGCATGATTCTTTCATACCGTGGCTTATCTTGGACAAGCACTCTACACGTAGCTCTTCATGGATGAGGTAGTGAGGAGGCACGATCTTTTGGCTTGGGGTAGAATACGAGGGTAGTACATCTAGGTAGAACCTCTCATCTTCCTCTACGGAAGGAAGTGCGTCTCAACCTAGTCTAGCGATGTTGAGGTCTAAAGACAAGATGCTGTGGGGTTGCAATAATGCTTCAAAACAGGGATAGTCTACTGACTCAAGAGAAAAAACTCCTTATGTACATGTTTCACCTTGTATATGCTTTCAAAAAAATGTATGGAAAAATGCAGAATCTCCAAAAGTGGACATGCCTGATTGAAAAGTAAAATGCCTGCCGGAGTGTATATACAAGGATAAAAATTATTACACTAAGAGCTTCAAAGACAAATTTTTGTAAGCTTGCAGCGGATGACTTGGCTACACCGGTCATGCATCCAAGGATAGGTAGCTACACTGGTTACCATCCATTCTTTTCTCCATCCCCTCTTCTTGAGCTGGTTGTACTAGAACTTAGAAGGGAATATCTCCTCTCCTCGAGGAAAGAGTTGCTAGACCAGGGAACTAGAGTTACCTTATTGAGGGAGGTTGTTATCTTTGCTACTTTTGAGATGGGGAGCTATACTTCACTTACACCGTACAAGTAAAGATTCATAGTCATAAGAATTGGTGTATGTAGACTTGTTCTGACCTAACTGTTGAGGAGACCTGAATAGGAGTCTTGTGGAACTTAGAGGCTGTTAGGTTTTAAATCCATTTCCCATTAAGGTTCCGACACACTAATAATCCAAAGGTCCGACAAAGCTCCAAATTACAATTTTATAAAGATAAGTTTAATACTCAATATTGTCCTACTTTTTTTTATTTTCCCTTTCATTTTCTTTTTCTTCACTTATTCTTTCAAATAAATGTTTGCTAAGGGACTAGCAAAGGTAAAGCATAGGGGGATGATGAATCTACGATTCGTCATCTTTATTCATTTATTAGCTTAAAATCCCTTATAAAACACTTGTATATAACACTAACTCCATATTCTTACTAACTTGCATTTGTGTGTAAATATTGTACATTTCTTACCATTCTAACCTAAAATAAATAAAGAAAGAAAGAAAGAAAAAAGAAGAAAATAAAATTAAAAAAAAGAAGACTGTACATATGTAATAGATTCAAGCTGACATGAACCTCGAGAGAAGGTCACGATTTAACCTGGTCGACCAGGAATAAAGTACGGGGAGATAAGGTCCGCAATCAAAAAATCCAAAAAAATTATGTGTTGTGTATATTTGTATACTACACTATTTTATTTATACATTAATTGACCTCAAATCAAATAACTTTCAAAAACAAAGTTGTAAATAAAAATGTGTTCTAATTAATAAAAATAATTGCTCAATTAAGTCACGTAAAAAAATTAAAAGCAACCACACTTGGAAAAAGCCACTAAGCACTAATTGAAAGACCAATTCTGGCTCCATATGAATTCAAATTGAACCAATCTCACTTCTTTTGGATTCTAAATTAAATTACCTTTAAAATGGCTATATTTTCAGAATTTTTGTAGTTACGAGTAAAAAGTTGATTTTCTGGGGTGGTTTGTGCAATTTTCCAATGTATTTTGTACATATTGTATTTTGTATATATTTATAAATATTTTTACTAATAATTTAAAATAAAAATAAAAATAAAAATAAAAAATTTTAAAACAAAAAAGCTAATTTGCTCACTTACCCATGTATAAAATGTCATATATGTATATAATATATGTATATAGTTGCAATTCTTAATTAACGAACATTAAAAAAAATACCAATTTTTTTCGAATAAATAAAGTGACAAAAATTCAAAAAAATAGCTAATTTTTGTAAATATTTTTATCTCTCTTTATCTTTATCTCACTTCAATTTTCATCTCTCTTACCTCTTCAATCAAAAATTCAAAAATTCAAATTTCATTCTCTATCTTTTCTATTTATATGGCTCCTTCTCCATCATTCCAACTCAATCAATCTTTGGTGAGAGGAGCCCAATCTCCGAGAGTCTTCTTGTCATCGAGAAAGGTGCCTAGCCTCCGAGCCGTCCGATGACAGCGCGTCGGCCTCCATCGAGGTGATCAAGGTCTTTTTCTGCTCCTAAGGTGAGATCCATTTTCCCTTGTTTTATCTTAGATTAATCGTTTTTATTTTCTCGCAAGTTCTCTTCGTTGTCATTTCTTATCTAGATCATTAAATCCATCACGACTTGATCATCACTCAACTCGAGTTTTCACTTCATTTTCTCAATCTCTCCACATTCATTTTCTATCTCCCACGATCTATCAACTCCGACCAAGCACGATGGCTGGAGACTCGGATCCATTCCTTATTTTTCTTTGGATCCCCATTCACATTTTCCGTTTTGATTTTGGGGCCAAGTCATCTTGGTCGCGTCCTGATTTGTACATAAATAAAAAGAATAAAAAATATGTTTTCTTTCTAATATTTGTTTTACAGGATCACATAAAAATTGAAAAAATATAAAAGAAAAATATAAAAATTGTTGTCTGCTACTGTTTACATTCGAAAATAAAAAACTAAAAATCAAGTTGTAGGCGCTGCCTCTCCATCCTCGGGCGACGTCCACGACCACTCAGTCGTCCTTCGCGGTCGAGAGCCGCCACCTTTGGGCGCCGCTCCCAGTCGCGCCTCCATAGCAGGCGCCGCGTGCCTCAATGCCGATGCAAGGAGTCGTCGCCGCCACCTGCGGCTTGTCATCACCTCAAACTGTGCCTGGAGGAAGCCCCTCCGCCGTCCATCTTCAGCCACCCTCCTGCGCCCCCGTGCTTGGATACCCATCGCGCTGTAGCCTACCCCCCGGTGCCATTGCCTGAGGAGGAGCCCTCCTCCGCCAACTGCTGAATCCTCCGTACGCCCGACGTTCGCCAACCTCCGCACAGTACGACCAGCGCCATCGCCTTCGCCTAGAGCTCCTCTAGGTGGTGCATCCGATCTTCACCACCGCGCCCGCCAGTGCGCGTCACCACCATCCAGCCCGACATCGCAGGAGCAACCGCCGCACGAGGCCACCTTCTATTGCAGACCTGCCGCACCGCCGCACCATCCTTTGAAGTCGCCATGGACTACCGAATCCACCGCCGCTGTCGTGTCTCAAGTCATCGTCCATTGGCTTGGAGGAGAAGAGAAGGGAGGGGCGGCGCCCCCACATCCCTTAGGCTTGAGAACAAAGGAAGAAACCAGAAACCCTAGGGTTTAAATTAAAAATTTGGAAAAATATCAAACCAACCCCTGGAAGTTTTGGAAATCACGAAATAGCCCTTGCACTCCATAGCCTAGTGCATGCGTCGCACGTGTACCTTGGGTAAATTGCATGTTTCCCTCCACATTTTATTGTGGTTATTTTTAATGCAGAAACATTGAATAATTGTGTTTAAGTCATGTTTATCTAGACTTGATTTTGCATAACCTTTTCATTGAAATAAATATTTTTGTTCATCAATAAATTTCCCGAATCAAGTTGGATTCCTGTTATGTGCATCTTCATTGTGGATAAATTTCATTGCATTTTAGTTTCACCTATTATCATTTAAAAATCAAAAATAGTGTCTTTTTCTTTTCCTGAATTTCAAAATTTCATAAAAATTTGAATATTTCTCCAAATATTCCAAAAAAGTTAGAGTAGTTTTATTTCATTGTCTTTTAATTTCTTTCCAAATTTTGTGCTTTAACTATTTATAAAAATTAGAAAAACTGAAAAATATTAAAAAACTTATAAAAACATAAAAAATTCTACAAAAATCCAAAAATAGTGATTTCAGTCTTTGTTTATAGATAATTATCCTTATTTTATCATAAAAATAATTGCCATGAGTTTTGGGCATTTAAACATTTTTAAGTTGCAAATTACTCCAGCCTATGCACTGTTTCTCATTTTTACCACTGTTTTATTTTTAGAAAAATACAAACACATTTAAAATTCTACCAAAACTCCTAAAAACATTTCTAAATCTATAAAACACAAAAATATTTTCTCTGGATTTTTCTAAGCATTTTTTATATAATTGAAAATTACAAAAAGAGTTTGTGTGTGTATTTCTTGTCCTGTATGTATTACTCCTTATTTTTTTAAAAAATGCAAAATCAAAATCACTATAAATTTGAAAATCAGAAAATAAAAAATAGAAATAAAAAATAAAAAATAAAAAGAGAAAAATTCCACAAAAACCAAGGATAGTTTGCCTTTGAGATTCCTGCTTTTTTTATTTGATTTTTTGGTTAATCGAATAACCCTCAGGAATTGTAGCCTCTCTGAATTCGATCATGTCCGCTATACAGGTAAATAAGTAGCAAAAATAAAAAAAATTGTTTGTTTGTCATGGGAATTTAGGGGATAACAACGACATTTTATATCATTAATTATCGATCCACGAAATTCCTGTAGCAACACCCCAGAGTCAGCCAAGACTACATTTGTCTCACTGTACTTCCATTCACCTTGAAAGGCAAAGCTGACTACTGGGTGAAGAATCTAGGAGTGACGATTATCACGTATAATCATTTCAAGGACCTGCTCTTAATGAAGTTTTACCCTTTGAGTAGGACTAATTAGATGAGGACGTGCATCACCAGCTTTTCTCAGATGCCTCGTGAACCATTTTGTGATGCATGGATAGATTCAATGATCTATTACAAAAGTGTTTGTGTCATGCTTTGGGTTACAACATCTTGATCCAGTCACTCTATTATGGTCTCAACTATGAGACATAAGGTTTAGTGAGCACATCTTGTGGAGGCAACTACACATCACGAGGTACGGATACTGTTTGGAAGGAATTTGAGCAGATGGCTGAGATAAGCCGCTCACAGGTTGCCAACAGGGCATATGCTAATTCCCTCAATACACTCCAATCTATAGGAGGGAAACAGACTGTTGCTGAGATAGTCAAGGATCTAATTCCAAACATGAGCATCATGGCAGACCATCTAGTAATGGTGGAACAGATTAACAAAAGGGTGAATGACAATTGACAGTAGGATCTCTCATATACCAAAGCAAATGGAGGAGTTGTGATAACGCTCCCGCACCCTTAGTTAATTCAGGCAGGTTAATGTCCAAATTACTTTTAATTGTTCGTTGCAGTCGGATACGAGATGTTGATCAAAAACCACTTATCGATTAATGTGAAGTTAATTTTAAGCGGCAATTTTTTTTACTTGGTGTAAGTCCAAGGTCGATCTCAGGGAGGCAGCTGTCTCCTTAGGTGGATTTAAGCAAGGATCCAAGTGTCGATTTTCGAGGAGTATCTTTTTGTTCTTTTTTTATTTTCAATGCAGACACATGCAAAAATCCAGCCAAGTTGAGGTTAAATCAGTTAAGGTATCAACTTAAATCCAAAAATTATGAAACTTGGTCAGATTATGAAATGGGATGAAATTAAGCTAACCTAATTTTTTTATAATTTTCTGATGCACGGATAATAAAATATGCAGACTTTAGTGAAAATGACTAAACCAATTTTAATAATTACTAAACGATGATATTTTTAAGAAATAAAATTAATCCAAATAGGTCTAATCTATCCAAATCAACTTGATTTTCCTTAAAACACCTCACGGTTAATTAATTAAAAATCGATTAAGGTTTTCACTAAATGATTTGTCTAGGACAAACTGTACGTGCAAATGATGTGAATTTTGGATATGTTGTAGCATAAACTTAGATCTACCAAAGGTGATTTTTCAGAGATTTTTCGACAAGCAGAGAATGCGCAGTAAATTAAACAATCAAATTGGGCAAATTATTGCAATTTTCCACCAAATTAATTTCAATAAATACTCTGCAAATCAGAAAAATACAACTAAGTGCTAAAAAGGGAGAACAAAAGTTATGCTACACAATGCAACTTTTGGAATTAAAAATTGATGACAGAATGATAACAAAATAAACGTGCAAATGCAAGGATGTAAATGCAATACAGAAATAAAAAATATGAACTAAAATGGTGAACGGGGACTTACATGCAAGTTCCAGAAACTTGAAAGTTTTTTTAAAAACTTGCAAAGGGGTGCAAGTGTCCCCTTTGCAAATGCCCACTTCTTTATTGTGCGATAAGTCTCCTCTGTTTCTTCACTTGAAACAGGGGAGGTTGAAGCTTGGTGATGGAGGCCACGGCTTGAAGGCGAGGAGGCGGAACCTTGGAGCTGGGCCGGCGGTGGCGCGGAGGTGGCAGTCAGTCCGCGTGAGGCGGCCGGAGGAGCTCGGCGAGGGAGGGCTGGACGCTAGGCGGCTGTGGCTGGAGCTCCGCGTAGCGGGTGATGGAGGACGGCCGACACACGGCCAAGGGATGCCGGGGCGGTGCCGAGAACGTGGAGGGGAGAGAGGAGGAAGAAATAGAGAAGGAGAGAGGGATCACAAGAAACAGGGAAGTTTCACTTCATGCATTTGTTTAAGTGATTTAAATAAATGATTAATCGATTTATAAAATTTCGTCGAAAAAATAAATAAAAATCACCGTTGCGTTCGCAACGTGTGATTTATCCGTAGAAGTGCGATCGGTTTTGCGATTGGATGAATGAACGATAATGAAATTAAGAGAGAGAAAGGGATGAGGAAGAAGAGAGAGGAAGAAAATTACCTGGATGTGGAATGGTGCCTGGGAAGGGAGAAGCAAAGCTTCTCAGGTCGTCGCTCGACGCGCGGCAAGCGGAGCTCGGGCAGCGGCGGTTTGCAACTGCGGCGGTGGACGGAGGGCCACCGGATCTCGCCTAGAGGAGCAGGGTCGTCGCTCACCGTTGGCACTCTCTCCCTTGCTGTCACCAAAGAAGAAATGGAGCTCTCCTCTCCCTCACTATGAAGATGGCGGATGGCGGTGTATGTGGGAGTAGAGGAGATTATAAAGAGGAGGAGGTGGAGGTTGGAGAGGCCATGGAGAGAGTGGAAGAGATGGAGAAAGTGGAGGAGATGGGGTGGGATGGAAGGTGTCGATAGTTGGCTTTCCCCTTAAGTTAAGGGAGAGTGGGAGAAGAATGGGTAGAGAGGAGAGAGAGGATGCCACTTGGCGCGCTAGGATGCGGCCATGTGGCATTTATTTAAAAAAAACAAAAACCAAGGAGTTGACACGTGGCGGCTTTTGGAGCCACCACGTGTCACTCTCAGAAAAATCCAAAGTTAAAATGGAAAGAAAAATCAAAAAGACATAACAAAAGGGCTTAAATCAAAAAGTGTTCAACACGAAAGTTGCTCGTCTCGACGAGATCTACAACTTTTGTGAAGGGTCGAAAATCAAACGAGATCATCTGTAAAAAATGTATTTTTGGGTGGTACCTTATAGATATAAAATACCGTATTTTATCTTTTGCAATTTTTTTTGTCATTTTTAATTAAGAGAAAAATCAAAATAAAAATAAAGAAAATATGAAAAGAATATTTACAACTTAATCTAATTTTTTTGGATTTTTAATAATTAAGAAAATAAAGTGGTAAAATACAGGGGCAAAACGGTCATTATGTACAATGTACAAAAGGGGCCCAAAACCCAAGTTTTGCATACGAGCTCCGATTTGAATGAAATTGGTCTTGTTTCGAAGGTCTCTGAATGTATATTACTTTAAAAGTGAGTAGACCTTATTCGGAGGTTGTATGAGAGAGATATGTGCGTTTTTAGGTCTAAGGTCTTCAAACTTGGGTTGGAGTTTTATTGGGTGATTTTACAAGTTAGTATTTTTTTGATATTTTTCTTTGATTAGTGTTAGTCATATATACATAATAAAGTTGGGTTTTATTGGATTTGGAGTTAGTATAAAATACATACAAATAAGGTATTTTATCTAATATACAAGTGAATATTTATAAGTGAAATGGCTTCTTATTTAATGCAAATATGAATGCTAAAATGCAGATATTATGCTTGCGTGCATGAATGCTATTTATGCAATATAAGTGGAAATATGCTGCTATTTACTCGGGAACAAAGCTCTATTTTCAACTTTTAGAGTGATGAATCACGGATTCATCACCCCCCTATACTTAAACCTTGCTCGTCCCCGAGCAACTAAATGAAATGCAAAAGTGAAATGATTTTGGGTTCCATACCAAGGTCATGAACAAAAGTTGAAAAATGGAGCCTGACTCGACCTTTGGATTAATTGTGTGGCGGAACCTTATTGGGACCTGAACTTAAGACCTAACAGACTTCAAGTTCCACAAGTCTTCTATTCAAGACGCCTCAACAGTCAGGTCAGAATAAATCCTCAAACGCAAATTTCTGATAACTATGATTCTTACTTGTACTGTGTAAGTGAAATGTAACTCTCCACATCAGAAATGGCTCGGAACCAGCCTCCCCTAACAAGGTAACTCAATAACCCGGTCCAATAACTCTTTCCTCGAGGAGCGGGGTATTCCCTTCTAAGTTCAAGTGCGACCAGCTCAAGAGGAGGGGGTGGAGAAAAGAATGGACGGTAGCCAGTGTAGCTACCTATCCCGGGATGCCTGACCAGTGTAGCCAAGTCATCCAGCTGCATTTTCTTTTCTAATATACATACTCCGACAGGTTTTTTTTT
Source organism: Ottelia alismoides (assembly GCA_037367405.1). Taxonomy (NCBI): domain Eukaryota; kingdom Viridiplantae; phylum Streptophyta; class Magnoliopsida; order Alismatales; family Hydrocharitaceae; genus Ottelia; species Ottelia alismoides. The sequence goes on from JAZKJV010000345.1 coordinate 108,479, forward strand.
CTTTTTTTTTGGACCTGTCTGATTTTTTTTGGAGTTCTCGCATTTTTTTCTTTTTTTTCTTTTTTTTTGAACTATATACAAGGTGCAGCATGTACATCAGGAGTTTTTCCTCTTGAGCCAGTAGACTATCCCTCTTTTGAAGCATTATTGCAACCCACAGCGTCCTGTCCTCAGACGTCAACACCACCAGACTAGGTTGAGATGCACTACCCTCCCTAGAGGAGGACGGATGTTTCCACCCGTGCGCTACTCCAAGCTAAAGGATTCTACCTCCTCACCACCTCATCAATGAAGAGCTACGTGCATTGTGCTTGTCCAAGTTAGGTCATTATCTAAAAGAATCATGCGTGTGCACGAGATATTCTACTTAGACTAGTCAAGATGACATGTGAACATAGACTTGCAGACTCAAAGAATTAAGTCACTTGACCTGAGAAATCTTAACTCCAGTTCCTATAAGGTTCCTCTGAAATTAGGTGGATTAAGGTCAAATCAAGTCCATCCTAAATATCTACTCATAACTTGGTTCAAAACCCACTAGCTTTTCACTTTGCATATGCAAGATATGCAGATGAGATGTAGATGACATGCTATGAATGAAATGCAAGACTTTTTTTTTTTGAAAATGCAAGATAATATACAAGAGTAAATAAGAAGCCTTTTTGTTTTATTTTTCTGGTATACAACAATTTTTTATTACTTACAACAATTTTTAGTTGATACAATTTGTACATAGTATACACGATTTTTTTGGTATACATCTTATTTTACAACAATTTTTTACAAAAGTATGTTTTACAAGAATTTTACAACTTTTTATACAAGTATTATACATATAGTACATATTATACAAGTATACAAAATTTTAATTTATTATTATTATTTTTTTAATTTTTACAAAAGGTTTACAAGTATTATACAAGTATAAATTTTTTTTTTCGATTTTTACCCACCCATAATTATTGCAAAATATATACAAAAATACGCGAAAATACGCGAAAGTACGAGCTATGGGTAAAGTATATATGTAATATATACACGCCCCCCTATACTTAGCGTGTGCTATGTCCTCAGAGCACGAAAGCGACTAAAAAGACATAGCTCGGGCTAAGCGTAGGAGAGCTAAAATTACAAAAGTATAGAAGTCGTCTCGCCCCCCCTATACTTAGGCTCTGGCAGTCTAAGTGTAGAAGAAGATCAAAAATGGGGCGGACGAGGTTAAAAGGGGAAATGGATGAGTATACAATGCGGGCATCGGTCCCCCCTATACTTAGGCTTAGGTCAGCCTAAGTATAGGTAGGAAATGAGTATGAGGACCAATGTGATCTGGAGAATGTACAGTGAACCGACTTAGGTGACCCTTCCCCCTATACTTAGGATCTGGTTATCCTAAGTATAGTCCAAGATAGTGATCTGATGAGGCGGAGATGGGTTACTAAAGTCGCGGGAGAAAGGGTAGGTTGTACAAGAATGATGATATATACAGATGAGTCGGTCTGAATCTTTCGAGATGCTGCGGATGGCTGGAGTTCACTGCTGCAAGGTCTCATACGCGGCTTGATGTGAATCTGCTGTATCTGTCTCGCGCATGAATACAATCTCCTCGACATGGACTAACTGCTCATTGGATTCGACGAAGTGTTTCAACAGCTGTCCATTCACTAGGAATGCTGGTGCGTCATCTGCGAGATCTGAGATCTCGACACATCCACTATCATGCACCGTACGGACGACAAATGGTCCCGTCCACTTAGACTTCAACTTGCCTTGGAAAATCTTCAGCCTAGCATTGAACAACCATACCTTCTGTCCAGGAACAAAGGTCTTTCGTCTGATATATCTATCATGCCAACGCTTCACCTTGTCCTTGTACACCAAACTGTTGTCGTATGCTCGGTTTCTGACTTCCACAAGCTCATTCAGATCCATGTCTCTCTGTTTCTGACCCAGGTGTGTGTTCCAGTTGACCTTCTTTATTGCCCATTCTGATTTGTGCACTAACTCTGCGGGCAAATGGCACGGCTTTCCGAATACCATTCGGAATGGGGAGGTGCCTAACGGTGTTTTGTAAGCCGTCCTATATGCCCAGAGGACTTGATCCAAGATCTGAGACCAGTCCTTCCTGTCCGGGCGGACAAGCTTTTGCAATATGGTTTTCACCTCCCTATTCGACACCTCAGCCATACCATTGGTTTGTGGGTGGTAAGGACTCGCGACACGGTGTTCGATGCCGTAGTCCTTCAGGAGTTTCTTCACCTCCCGATTCACAAAGTGGCTACCCCCGTCTGATATCATCATCTTGGGGATCCCGAACCTAGAGATTATGTTCTCTCTGATGAATTTACAGACAGTCCTGCTGTCTGCGGCTCGGGTCGGGATAGCCTCCACCCATCTGGATAGATAATCTACCGCAAGGAGGATATATTCGAACCCGTGGCTGCCAGGAAATGGGCCCATGAAATCGATGCCCCAGGCGTCAAAGACATCACAAATGATGACCGGCTGCATTGGCATCTCATCCTTGGAACCGACGGTTCCTCCCATTCTCTGGCAGACTGGACACGACTTCGCGAAGGCGGTGGCATCGCGAAACAGAGTCGGCCAGTAGAAGCCACACTGAAGTACCTTCCATGCGGTCCTCTTCCCGGAGTGGTGTCCTCCTGCCTCTAAGCTATGGCATAAAGAAAGGACACTCTGGTATTCCTCCTGAGGAATACAACGTCTCCAGACACAATCCGGTCCTTCAAAGAAAAGGATCGGATCCTCCCAATGGTAGTGTCTAGCGTCCGACTTTAGTCGGTCGATTTGGCTCTTGGGCCAATCTTCGGGAATTTTCTTGGAGACAAGATAATTCACGATATTGGCGTACCACGGGAGTGAGTCGATAACAAAAATCGACTCGTCAGGGAAGGAGTCTCGAATTGGTGAAACCTCGGAAGTATTAAGATCTTCGAGACGAGACAGGTGATCGGCCACTACGTTCTTCTTACCAGGTTTATCACGGATATCCAAATCAAACTCCTGGATAAGTAAAATCCAACGAAGAAGACGCGCCTTCGCGTCCTTCTTCTCCATTAAATATTGTAGTGCCGTGTGGTCTGTGAACACAGTTACCTTGGATCCGATTAGGTGAGATCTGAATTTGTCCAAGGCAAACACTACTGCAAGCATTTCCTTTTCTGTAATTGTATAGTTACGCTGAGCAGAATCAAGCACTTTGCTTGCGTAGTGAATTGCAAACGGGACGCCATCTCTTCTTTGTCCCAATACAGCCCCAACAGCATAATCTGAGGCGTCCGTCATGATCTCAAAAGGTAGAGACCAATCTGGGGCTTGTAAGATGGGTGCGTTCATGATCATTCCTTGTAGAAGCTTAAAGGCCTCAAGACATTTGTGATCTACAATAAACTCCGTGTCTTTGCCTAAAAGCTCAGTTAGCGGTCGGGCAATCTTAGAAAAATCCTTGATAAATCTTCAATAAAATCCGACATGCCCGAGGAACGACCGCAACTGCCTCACGTTGGTTGGTGGCTGGAGTCGTCTGATCACGTCCACCTTGGCAGGGTCAACCTCCATTCCTCTCTTGGAGATGACATGCCCCAACACTATTCCCTCCGTCACCATGAAGTGACTTTTCTCCCAGGAGAGTACCAGATTGACCTCACAACATCTTTTGAGGACTCGGTCCAGATTCCGAAGACAGGAATCAAAAGAATCGCCGTGGACCGAGAAGTCATCCATGAAGACTTCCAGGAATTCGCCGACCATTTCGGCGAATACAGCAATCATGCACCTTTGAAAAGTACCTGGAGCATTGCATAACCCAAACGGCATGCGCCTGAAAGAATAGGTACCAAAGGGGCATGTGAACGTGGTCTTTTCCTGGTCCTCCGGAGCTATGGATACTTGATTGTAGCCCGAGAACCCATCAAGGAAGCAGAAGAATTCCTTCCCCGCTAATCTTTCTAGGATCTGATCAATGAATGGTAGGGGGAAATGATCCTTCTTCGTCGCGGCATTCAAGCGTCTGTAATCCACACAGACGCGCCACGACGTGGGTACTCTCGTCACGATCTCCTCTCCGTCCTCGTTGGTGGTCGTTTGAATTCCCGACTTTTTCGGGACAACATGGATTGGGGACACCCACTTAGAGTCGGAGATTGGATAAATAAAACCCGCGTCGCACCATTTTTCTATCTCTTTCTTCACTACCTCTCGTAAATTTGGATTCAACCGGCGTTGGAATTCACGAGAGGGTTTGGCTTCGTTCTCCAAGTAAATATGGTGCGAACACAGAGCGGGATTTATTCCGTGGAGATCGGAAATGCTCCAGCCTATTGCCTTGCGGTTCTTCTCCAGGATCTCTAGCAAGCGAGATTCCTGCTCCTCGGTCAATTGCGAACTGATAATGACCGGAAATTTCTTGTCTTGGCCCGCAAGGAAGGCATACTTCAGGGTTGTGGGTAAAGGTTTGAGCTCAGGAATAGTGTGATCGTCTAGAAAGTCTGGCTCAATCTGATCTGGTTCGGTGTTGGAAGTGGCTGGATCATGTTCTGTAGTAGCTGCCACCAAACTCGGCTCTGGAGTCGGATCGTCAAAGGTCTCCATGCAATCGGCAAACGCCTTGTCCGACTCGTCATCCTCATCTTCCGATTGTCCTAAGGATGTAAGGACTGACAGGCCCAACTGGGCCTCTACGTCATCGAAGATGTAGGGCGATGCAGGCTCAGAGCTGTACTCGTTCCTGAGGATCTCGCAGACTGACTCATGCACTGGATCATCTTCAAAGGAGATGGACACATCGATGCTGGCTGGGTTCTGTCTCCATGGCCCAACTACGTCTACATGCTCACAGTCTGTTCCGGTAGAAGAGTACTCGGTGCTGGATTCGGAGTCCGGTCTCTGCCATCTTGTCTGCTTCATCTCAAGTTCCTCATCTCCGCCTGGAGTTTGGAACTGAATCTTCCCATTCTTATAATCAAACAAGGCCCCCGCTGTTCTGAGGAAGGGCCTACCTAAAATGATCTGGGAATCTCTCCAATTACGAGGGGTTTCCATATCCAGGACAGTGAAGTCCACCATGTATTCTTGCCCCTCGACTTTGATCACAATGTTCCTTAACTCTCCTTGGGACCTCTTAGTGGATTTGTCAGCAAACTGCAGAATAGCTCTAGATTTCCTAAGAGGTCCGAGATTAAGCCGCTCATAGAGGGCTGTGGGCATTAAGTTGATCGAGGAACCATTGTCCAGGAGAGTGCGTGCAAACGCGATGTCATCAACATGACTCACTACATAGTGTGCACCCATGTCTCTTCGTTTCCGAGGAAACGAGTTCTTGATTGCACAAGTCGTGGCTACTGATAGAACGTGTTTCTCAACACGGCTTTTGGTCTTCCTGCTAACCCTAGTAGGTGTGCATCTCACCTTAAGGTATTTTTGGAACGCAGGGGTCATTTCCACTAACTTGTCAAAAGGGATTGTGACCTTGATGTGTTTATTGCAAAATTCAGCCATCTCAGGGTCATCTTTTTGGATTTTTTTGATTTTCTTCTTTCCACCCTTGAGAGCTCGGGGGAAAGGGATTATTAACTCAGGTTCTGGAACTAAAATATTCTCTTTGATTTCTGGAACTGAGTTTTTGACACGACTCTGACTCGGACTCTGATACAGACTCGGACTTGGACTCTGACCAAAAAGAAAATGCTGAGGCGAGACCGATGACGCTTCTTCCGCTTCTTCTGGACGATCCTCCTCAGATGGAGGTGCGGGCTCATCGGTGTCGTCTGACTCTGGGTGACTGCGGGGCTGATGCTTCGAGGACTCAGATGTCCTCTTCTTCCGCTGACGGTGGTGGTGGTGCTCCTCCTCTTCTTCCTCCGAATTCTCCTCAGGTAGAGTTTCGGAGGTTCCTTCCTTTTGCGCCCGTGCCCGATCAGGTATGGTCACGGTCCTTCCGCTCCTGAGGGACATATGGTTAACATTATCGTACGAAAGGATCTCATGTTCAGATAAATAATTATCTGAATAGTATACCTGATCTCGAGGTCGGTTCTGGCCCTGGTGTATGCTGTTTGGGTTGGCCTGAACCTGTGCAGGAATTGGAGTCCTTGGCGCCATTTGTTGGTCCTGAGCACGAGAGACCCGATTGATGTCGGTTCTCATGTCCAGGTAGTCATTTTGCATCTGTTGGACCCTATCAGACAGGGTCTGGATCGCCAAGGTGAGAGACTCCAATTCGGTGGGCTGGGCTGGCTGCTGAGTGGATGCGGTCCTGTACTGGCCCTGCTGGCCGTGCCGATACTGCTGCTGATGGGACGGTGCTGGCCCCTGCTGGTAGGTGCGCTGCTGCGGCTGGTACCCCTATTCTGGCCTGGACTGGTATCGCGGGACTGTGACGGGCCTGGTCTCTTGGTAGATTGGGGTTGGGCGGTGTGCCTGATCCTTCCCCATCTCGATTTGCCGGACTAGCGGGTCACGGCTATACCAGAGCCCGTTGATCTCGTAAACGGGCGGAGGCTCCTCGTATTCTGTTTCCACTGGTGGGGGTGCATGATGGTTCGGCTGGGTATAAGTCTGATCCCAGCTGCTCTGAGACCCCGGTGCCTGTTCCTGTACAAGATGGACACGATGTACAGGTACAGGTGGTGCAGAAGGGGTGGGTAGCTTAATCTTGGCTACCTTTTCAGAGAGTTCCTCCACCTTCTTGGGAAGGCTCGAAAGAGACTCCATCTCCGCGACTCTCTTGTGGATCTGCTCGACCATGGTAAGCTTGTCGGCAATCATCCCCATGCTGGGGATGAGGTCCTCAGTCAGATCTGCAACAGTCCTTTTAGTTGTCTCATTGGATAAGATCGAGGGAGACAACTGATAGGCCCTTGTGGCCTGTGACCTGCCGGTTTCTGCCATCTGCTCTAGGATTTTCCACACGGCGTGCTCGTTCTTGTTCAGATAGCTTCCTCCACAGGCGGCGCTGACTAACCCCTGCATCTCTGGGGTTAGACCCCAGAACAAGGTCTGGACTAAGATCGCCTTAGAAATGCCGTGGCATGGGCATTTTTGTACTAAGTCATTGAACCTGTCCCAAGCCTCATGGAACGGTTCGCAGGGTCCTTGGGCGAAGCTGGCAATCTTCGTTCGCATCTGATTGGTTCTACTGAGAGGGTAGAACTTCTTCAAGAAGAGGTCCTTGAACTGCATCCAGGTAGTACATACCACCCCTAAGTTTTTTAACCAATGTGCAGCCTTATCTCCTAAGGCAAACGGGGTGGCCTTCAGCCGGATATAATCTTGGCCAACATTGGGATGGCTAAGATTGTTGCATACTAATTCGAAGTCACGGAGGAAGGTGTAAGGCTCTTCACTGAGGTTTCCGTTAAACTTCGGCAGCAGGCTAAGGAAGTGGGGCTTCAGCTCGAATGCCTGGTCGGGAACTGCAGGTGCTAACCAGTTTTGGATCTCGTTCTCCGCCGGGTTGTAGGTATCGACCATTGGTCGGTCGATCCCTTCAGCTACAATGATCTGTCCCATCCGCGCCGTGAGATCTGCATTTTTCTGTTCGGCTTCGGCGAGGCGTCTAAGAATCTGTCGCATCTGGTCCTCATCTGGTGGCATCCTTGGCGGCATCTTGTCCTCCAGTTCTGGGGATTGGGAAATAAGATCGGTGTTAGAGGGCAAATCAAGGAAGGGATTACCGAGGCGATGGTCTTCCTCGGTAATCTCAGAGGAGATAAAAGGGTTGGTTTGAGAGTAACCACCCTGAGCATGAGGGAACCAGGACCCAAGAGGGTCATGAGTCCTGGGTGGTCCAAGGTGCGCTCGGATCGATAAAGATGAGTTACTCGGGGGACTCATAGAGAGATCAGTGAATAGCGCGTCGAGATCTCCCCAATCACTCATCTTGATGAAGCGAGAAGAAGATAGGATTTTACTCCCACCTGAAGCAAGCAAAAAGAACAATCCAAGACCCTGGTTTCACACTCAACACAGTGAAGGACTCAAAGTCGAGTCCAAATTATCTTGTAGTTTTTAAGTGTGATATTCAAGCAAAATAGCAAGGATTACGCGGCCTAAAGGGAAGTCGGCTCAGAGCCGGATGCGTCTTCCCTGTTTATCCTGTCGTCTAAGATACCGCCGCTCCTTCCTTTCTTCGCTCCTATCCCAAGCCGATGGATTCAGTGACCACACCCCTATCTACCTGCAAGCAGGCGGAGGCTGACAAGGCCGGAACTTCACCCCTGGGGGTTACTGGCAGCTTGTCGCAAAGTACTGCAATTTCGCCCCTATCTACCTGAGACAGGCGGAGGCTACTTGGTACTAGTCAAAGAATCTGAAAATATCCGGCTCGTGATATTTGCTAGGATCAGTTAGAACGTGATATGGAAGACGGGGATTTGGGCTCTACCCTTAGGGTGTTCACACACACTCAGGTACCCTCACTCAGCCTGAAAACAAGGTCGGGGATTAATCTCCCGCAAACAATTATCAAATTTTATTCTTTTTTTTGGTCAATACTGTTAGCAGTCCCGATTTTAAAGTTAGGTTATCACTTTAATTAATCCACCACAAAGCACGCCTATCGGACAGTCCCAATTCCCTGTTTAATTTAAGTGAGAAAATCAGAGGGGGAAATCGAGAAAAGCCGATGCAAGTTGAAATCGATGATGCGTATGCTAAGTAGAGAGTACTTACAGTGATCCCTTCGCTTTTTGATGCAGGATGCAATACAGAATTGAAAACTTTATTCTACATGCAAATGCAGGCGATGAAAGCCGCTCCTAGACAGGCAGTTCTATTAGCGTGAAGAACAGTTTAATTTGGACTAAGTCCTGCGGTCTAGGTGCGTCTTTTATGTGTAATGTGTGGTCCTATTGATTACGAGCACCAACAAATCCTAGAGTGGCTCGAGGAGCCGCTAGTGCAAGCTAAATTACAATTCACCCACACAGCACACGGGACACAGTTTCCACTATCTTTACACGCGCGAGATCCCAAACGGGAACCGCTGGAAATGATGCAAAAGAAAAAAAAGAAATAAAATATAAAAATATACAATGCCTCTCTGTCACTCAAAAATGTAAATGCTAAGTCCTCGAAGCGTCGCCGACTCCTCGCGGTCCTCGCACAAAAAATTAAATGGAGGTCAGAGAGTGACAAAAATAAAATACTGCAAAAATAAATGAGAGAAAATAATTACAAGAAAACCGGGGGTCAGACTACCCGGGGAATGAAAATCAAACACTCAAAAATGTGCTACAAATTAACCTAAGCCGTGCCTCCCCGGCAACGGCGCCATTTTGATAACGCTCCCGCACCCTTAGTTAATTCAGGCAGGTTAATGTCCAAATTACTTTTAATTGTTCGTTGCAGTCGGATACGAGATGTTGATCAAAAACCACTTATCGATTAATGTGAAGTTAATTTTAAGCGGCAATTTTTTTTACTTGGTGTAAGTCCAAGGTCGATCTCAGGGAGGCAGCTGTCTCCTTAGGTGGATTTAAGCAAGGATCCAAGTGTCGATTTTCGAGGAGTATCTTTTTGTTCTTTTTTTATTTTCAATGCAGACACATGCAAAAATCCAGCCAAGTTGAGGTTAAATCAGTTAAGGTATCAACTTAAATCCAAAAATTATGAAACTTGGTCAGATTATGAAATGGGATGAAATTAAGCTAACCTAATTTTTTTATAATTTTCTAATGCACGGATAATAAAATATGCAGACTTTAGTGAAAATGACTAAACCAATTTTAATAATTACTAAACGATGATATTTTTAAGAAATAAAATTAATCCAAATAGGTCTAATCTATCCAAATCAACTTGATTTTCCTTAAAACACCTCACGGTTAATTAATTAAAAATCGATTAAGGTTTTCACTAAATGATTTGTCTAGGACAAACTGTACGTGCAAATGATGTGAATTTTGGATATGTTGTAGCATAAACTTAGATCTACCAAAGGTGATTTTTCAGAGATTTTTCGACAAGCAGAGAATGCGCAGTAAATTAAACAATCAAATTGGGCAAATTATTGCAATTTTCCACCAAATTAATTTCAATAAATACTCTGCAAATCAGAAAAATATAACTAAGTGCTAAAAAGGGAGAACAAAAGTTATGCTACACAATGCAACTTTTGGAATTAAAAATTGATGACAGAATGATAACAAAATAAACGTGCAAATGCAAGGATGTAAATACAATACAGAAATAAAAAATATGAACTAAAATGGTGAACAGGGACTTACATGCAAGTTCCAGAAACTTGAAATTTTTTTTAAAAACTTGCAAAGGGGTGCAAGTGTCCCCTTTGCAAATGCCCACTTCTTTATTGTGCGATAAGTCTCCTCTGTTTCTTCACTTGAAACAGGGGAGGTTGAAGCTTGGTGATGGAGGCCACGGCTTGAAGGCGAGGAGGTGGAACCTTGGAGCTGGGCCGGCGGTGGCGCGGAGGTGGCAGTCAGTCCGCGTGAGGCGGCCGGAGGAGCTCGGCGAGGGAGGGCTGGATGCTAGGCGGCTGTGGCTGGAGCTCCGCGTAGCGGGTGATGGAGGACGGCCGACACATGGCCAAGGGACGTCGGGGCGGTGCCGAGAACGTGGAGGGGAGAGAGGAGGAAGAAATAGAGAAGGAGAGAGGGATCACAAGAAACAGGGAAGTTTCACTTCATGCATTTGTTTAAGTGATTTAAATAAATGATTAATCGATTTATAAAATTTCGTCGAAAAAATAAATAAAAATCACCGTTGCGTTCACAACGTGTGATTTATCCGTAGAAGTGCGATCGGTTTTGCGATTGGATGAATGAACGATAATGAAATTAAGAGAGAGAAAGGGATGAGGAAGAAGAGAGAGGAAGAAAATTACCTGGATGTGGAATGGTGCCTGGGAAGGGAGAAGCAAAGCTTCTCAGGTCGTCGCTCGACGCGCGGCAAGCGGAGCTCGGGCAGCGGCGGTTTGCGGCTGCGGCGGTGGACGGAGGGCCACCGGATCTCGCCTAGAGGAGCAGGGTCGTCGCTCACCGTTGGCACTCTCTCCCTTGCTGTCACCAAAGAAGAAATGGAGCTCTCCTCTCCCTCACTATGAAGATGGCGGATGGCGGTGTATGTGGGAGTAGAGGAGATTATAAAGAGGAGGAGGTGGAGGTTGGAGAGGCCATGGAGAGAGTGGAAGAGATGGAGAAAGTGGAGGAGATGGGGTGGGATGGAAGGTGTCGATAGTTGGCTTTCCCCTTAAGTTAAGGGAGAGTGGGAGAAGAATGGGTAGAGAGGAGAGAGAGGATGCCACTTGGCGCGCTAGGATGCGGCCATGTGGCATTTATTTAAAAAAAACAAAAACCAAGGAGTTGACACGTGGCGGCTTTTGGAGCCACCACGTGTCACTCTCAGAAAAATCCAAAGTTAAAATGGAAAGAAAAATCAAAAAGACATAACAAAAGGGCTTAAATCAAAAAGTGTCCAACACGAAAGTTGCTCGTCTCGACGAGATCTACAACTTTCGTGAAGGGTCGAAAATCAAACGAGATCATCTGTAAAAAAATGTATTTTTGGGTGGTACCTTATAGATATAAAATACCGTATTTTATCTTTTGCAATTTTTTTTGTCATTTTTAATTAAGAGAAAAATCAAAATAAAAATAAAGAAAATATGAAAAGAATGTTTACAACTTAATATATTTTTTTTGGATTTTTAATAATTAAGAAAATAAAGTGGTAAAATACAGGGGCAAAACGGTCATTATGTACAATGTACAAAAGGGGCCCAAAACCCAAGTTTTGCATACGAGCTCCGATTTGAATGAAATTGGTCTTGTTTCGAAGGTCTCTGAATGTATATTACTTTAAAAGTGAGTAGACCTTATTCGGAGGTTGTATGAGAGAGATATGTGCGTTTTTGGGTCTAAGGTCTTCAAACTTGGGTTGGAGTTTTATTGGGTGATTTTACAAGTTAGTATTTTTTTGATATTTTTCTTTGATTAGTGTTAGTCATATATACATAATAAAGTTGGGTTTTATTGGATTTGGAGTTAGTATAAAATACATACAAATAAGGTATTTTATCTAATATACAAGTGAATATTTACAAGTGAAATGGCTTCTTATTTAATGCAAATATGAATGCTAAAATGCAGATATTATGCTTGCGTGCATGAATGCTATTTATGCAATATAAGTGGAAATATGCTGCTATTTACTCGGGAACAAAGCTCTATTTTCAACTTTTAGAGTGATGAATCACGGATTCATCAAGTTGACTGAGAAGGTGTCCAAGATTTGGATACCTATCACGATTGCATCCACAACTCTCGTTTTCCGAGTGCATCATGTCCACAACCGATGTCAGGGCCATCTCAGCCTTGGGTTCAGAACCTAATCTATGCCCAACTTTTTCAGCAGCCACCGCTACAAGCATAAATCGTCGAGGAAGAGCTTCTGCAAGTGTTGGAAGTGAATGGTATTTGGTATGCACAGGACCCAGCTAGATAAGGAAACATGGGGGACCGACAACCATAACATCGTCTCCCGGCCTTCTACAATACCGCTTTCACTCCTGCACCACAACAGCAGAGGCAACAACAACAATACAGCCGTCAGGGCCAATATCAAGCAGTGCATCTGGGCCCACAATATCAGCAAGCACCCCAACAACAGAGACAACAGCAGTACCAAGTCCCTTAGGGCTAATCTTCACGACAGTCTTCGCAACAGTATCACCCTCCGACAGGACCCGTGGACATTTAGCAGCATATTCCTGAGGAGCTCCGATCTTACACGAGCAAAATTCATGATCTAGAGTGGACGTAAATCGCTTATACTATTAGAGAGATGAACAAACTGCATCTACTACAACCATTCCCGCCCAAGTTCAAGCTAATCCCAACAGCTTGAACAAATGTCAATTTCAACAACATGGTGGTCAGGTATATTATTCAGACTCATCTAGATCTGAACATGAGATCCTTTCATTTGATAATATAAATGCTATGTCACTTAGGAGCGGAAGGACCGTGATCGTGCCTAATTGAGCAAGGGAAATGGAGAGAGGCATCTCTGATCTCGACCTGACGATTCATTAGATGATGAAGAAGAAGAACGTCAGGATTCACTGCCATCTCTGAAGAGACCAAGGATTCCCACTAAACAGAAGGGGAAAGCACCAATGGAGTCTATAAAGGATCTTGCACCTCTGGTTATGGCAGATTTACCTTCATCATCAATTCCACAACATGTTGTAAACCATCTAGAATTTAACTTTCAGTTAAAGAATAAAGATTTATGTAATACGAACTCTATTTCAATTAAATCTAAGCATGATGTTTCTCGTTATGATTTGGATTCTTCGTCCCCTGTCTCGATTGCTTTTATTCCTTTCCGTTGTGCTATAATGAGAAGAAAATGCAAATCTAAGAAAACTCATCAAGATGACCCAGAAATGGCACGATTTTGTCAAGAGAACATCACAGTTTAGGTGCCATTTGACCATTATGTGGCTAATAATCCCGCATTTCAAAAGTACTTGAAAATGAGATGCACACCTACAAGAACGCATAGGAAGAAACTAGACCAGTATGTGAAGACTCACGTTTCATCAGTAGCCACTACTCATGGTGTTAAGAATCAATAACTACCAAGGAAAAAGAGAGACTCGAGTGCTCACTATGTGGAGAGGTGTATCGACAACATTGCATTTGCACACACTCTTCTAGATAGTGGTTCTATAATAAATCTTTTTCCTGTAGCACTATATTACAAATTGGAGTTAGGTCCACTCAGAAAATCATCAACTCTACTCCAATTTGCAGATCGATCAATGAAGAGATCTAAGGGAGAAGGGAAGAATGTCATTATCTCGATTGAGGGGCGAGAGTACAAGCTGGACTTCATTGACCTTGATATGGAGACCCCTAATCATTGGAGAGAATCTCATATCATTCTTAGGCAGCCAATCTTAAGGACCACCAAGGCAGCATTTGACTACAGCACGTGAATGATGAAGTTCAGATCTCCAGGCGAATAGGTGAACTTAGAGATGATGCAGACAAAATGGCAAAAACCTGACTCAAAATCTAGTACCGAGTACTCAGAATCTTCAGAAGCAGATTGCAAGATGATCATCACAGTTGGGATGTAGAGACAGACTCCAAAAGGATAGAGCGAGACCCTCTCATATGGAGAGAAATTAGTGCACAATGTAGTTTACCAAGTGTTGCTTGATCTCGCGAGAAACATGGATACCTTTGTCCTTGATGACTCAGAGATCCTCTTCGATCTGTTGGTTCACCGTCTTTCAGAACAATCAAGGGACATAGGTGACGAGTCGGGCATGGCTTTGGTGGAATTACCACATTTCTTTGACGATCTGACTCACCATTCAATAGAATTGGTGGCCAACACATAACAGTTTGATCCATCCTCCTCCAACACTGAGCTGAACTCAAATGCCATTAAGCCAGACTTAATCGATGATACAGATTTGCCAGAGCTGAATCTACTTCCTCCTACACTCAAGTATGCATTTCTTGTGAGACTCAAAGAGAGATTTCATGTGATCATTATCTCGGAATCAACTACAGAACATGAGTCTAAGTTGCTAGAAGTTCTTGAGAGGAACCGCGAAGCCATTGGTTGGACTGTATCGGATCTCGTGGGAATCAACCCCGCTCTCTGATCATACTAAATATATGTTGAGGATAATGCGAGACCTTCGTGTGAATTCCAAAGGAGACTGAACCCTAATCTACAGAAGTAGTTAAGAAAGAAATCGAGAAATGATGCAAAACATGGTTTATATACCCTATTCCTGACCCCGAGTGGGTGGCCCCTCTTCAAGTTGTCCCGAAGAAGTCAGGAATTCATATGGTCACCAACAATGAAGGGGTAGAGATCGCAACATGAGTACCCACATCGTGGAGCATCTTTGTCGATTACAGATGCATGAATGTTGTATCCAAGAAAGATCACTTTCCCCTGCTATTCATTGATCATATTTTGGAGAGACTCCCAGGGAAAGCATTCTTCTATATTATGGACGGGTACTCAGTCTACAATCAGGTAGCCATTTCTCTCTAGGACCAGGAAAAGACCACATTCACTTGTCCATTCGGCTCTTACGCATTTAGGTGCATGCCCTTCGGGATCTGCAATGTTGCAGACACATTTCAACGGTGCATGATCGCCATATTTACCGAGATGATTGGAGATTTCTTGGAAGTATTTATGGGTGACTTTGTAGTCCGCGGTGATTCCTTTGTTACATGTTTACCGCACTTGGACCAAGTCCTCAAGAAGTGTATGGAGGTTAATCTGATACTCTCTTTAGAGAAAAGCCATTTATGGTCATGAAGGGTATCGTATTGGGGCATGTCATCTCCAAAAAGGGAATGGAGGTTGACCCTGCCAAGGTGGATGTGATCTAGAAACTCGAGTCACCAAACAACGTCAAGTTAGTGAGGTCTTTCTTAGGGCATGTTGGATTTTATCGAAAATTTATTCATGATTTTCAAAGATCGCCCTCCCATTATCTGAGATCTTAGGAAAAGACACTTATTTCATTGTCGATCACAAGTGTCTAGAGGCCTTTGAGCTCCTGAAAAGAAAGTTTTGCAAATCGCATATCTTACAAGCTCCTGACTGGTCGCTTCACTTTGAGATCGTAACCGATGCATCGGATTTTGTTGTCGGAGCTGTGTTAGGACAGAGAAGAGATGGGATTTCGTATGCAATTCACTATGCAAGCAAAGTTTTGGATAATACACAGAGAAATTACATAGTGAATGAAAAGGAAATTCTTATAGTAGTTTGGGCCCTAGAGAAGTTCAGATCATATATTTTGGGCTCCAAGGTGATGATTTTCACAGATCACATGATAGTCAAGTACTTAATGGAAAAGAAGGATGCAAAGGCACACCTTCTTAGGCGGATCTTGTTAATCTAGGAATTTGATTTGGAAATTAAGGATAAACCTAGACTGAAGAATGTTGTGGCTGATCACCTTTCCCGAATCAAGCAGAAAGATAATCATGATAGTGAACATATTCAAAAAACTTTCCCAGACGAGTCAGTTTGCACTATTAACTCACTCATGTGGTATGCCACCATGGTGAACTACCTTATCTCTAAGCTGGTTCCCTAGGGTTGGACTAGGAGTAGTATTGGCTGACTGAAGTCGTATTCGAGGAAATACTGCTGGGATAATCCGTTCCTTTTCTTTGAATGGTCGGATTGTGTTTGACAAAGGTGTACTCCTTAGGAGGAATACCAGAGTGTCCTCACACATTGTCATACACT
This sequence comes from Ottelia alismoides, assembly GCA_037367405.1. Taxonomy (NCBI): domain Eukaryota; kingdom Viridiplantae; phylum Streptophyta; class Magnoliopsida; order Alismatales; family Hydrocharitaceae; genus Ottelia; species Ottelia alismoides. Next base: position 124,760 of record JAZKJV010000345.1, read on the forward strand.
TAAGGCTGGAGGACACCATTCAGGAAAAAGAATCACGCACAAGGTACTTCAATGTGAATTCTACTGGCCGGCCTTGTTTAAAGATGCCATTGATTTTATATGGTCTTGCCCGATTTGTCAGAGAATGGGAGGGAGTGTTGGATATAGAGATGAGATGGCCATACGACCGATGAATTTCTGTGATGTTTTTGACGAATGGGTGATTGATTTTATGGGTCTCTTTCCCAACAGCAATGGACATGAATACATCTTGTTGGTGGTTGATTATTTGTCAAGGTGGCTGGAGGCTATCCCCACCTGAATCGCAGACAGCAAGACTGTCTATAAGTTTATCAAGGATCATATCATTGTGAGGTTCGGGGTTCCAAAGGTTTGATTTCTGATGGGGGTAGCCACTTTGTGAACAGAGAAATGAGATTATTGGCCAAGGACTATAAATTCGAGTATAGAGTAGCCAATCCTTACCACCCACAGTCTAATGGCATGGTAGAGGTTTATAATAGAGAGTTGAAGTGTATTCTTCAGAAGTTGTTTTGTTTCAATAGGAAGAGTTGGTCAGCTTCTGGACCAAGTTCTGTGGGCCTATAGGACAGCCTACAAGACTCTACTCAGTACTTCACCTTTTAGGATGATCTATGGCAAGCCATGCCATTTGCCCGTAGAGTTAATTCACAAATTATAATGGGCGATCAAGAAGATTAATTGGAGTTGTCACCTAGAGAAGCTCTGACATGACTTGAATCTGAACGAGCTAGTGGAAATTAGGAATCAGGCATATGACAACAGTGTGATCTATAAGGACAAGGTCAAGAGATGGCATGATTGACCCATGAGGCATAAGACCTTTATCCCTGGGCAGAAGGTATGGTTGTTTAATGCCAGGTTAAAGATGTTTAACCGGAAACTTAAATCTAAATGGATGGGTCCCTACATCACCACAGATGTGCACATCAATGGTAGTGTTGACATTGTTGATCTCAGAGACAATACGTAGACATTTTCAGTTAATGGGAAGTTGTTGAAGCATTATGCCAATTCTAAAGAGAAGTTAGTCTAAGTAGAGGTCATCAACTTCATGCAGAGCAAGCACAATGGAGACACATCAGAACACTCTTTATGAAGAGAAGCAGTCAGATGCAAGCTATACAAATTCATCTCAATTCTTCACACATTCTCTTGTACATTCTCCAGATCTCATCGAACCCCCACCCCTTCTTCCAATACTTAGGTTGACCAGAGAATAAGTATAGGGGGGACCCGATGCCCGATGTATATTCCTTTCTCATCCACCTTCTTCTCTTCTATACTTAAATTGCCTACAACCTAAGTATAGGGGGAGAGCTGACTTCTATTTTCTTTTCTTTTTCACTCTCTTACGCTTAGAATGAGCTACGACTTCTCTACGCTTCTTGTGCTCTGAGGACATAGCACTCGCTAAGTACACGGGGTGTATATATTTTGTCCATATTTTACCCATAGCTTGTACTTTCGCGTAAGTCTATATTTATTTACATGGTGGGTAACAATCTTGTAAAAGAACCATAAAAATCTGAAAAAATTAAAATCTTTTCTTCTGGTAGAAATTCCGACTACTAAGCTTAAAAATAAGTAGCTACTTTTCAGTGAGGGAACTACGGTCTCCCTTAGCAGAGTGGGTGGTTAAAAGACAATGCATCTACCACTGTATTGAAGTAACACGGGTAGTTGTCTAACAGTTCGTACTTACATCCATACTGGCTGAAAGTGGATGCAACTATTCAGATGAGCTTGGGTCACTCATTATTTCTCTAAAGTTAAAAAAAATACAACTAACACTATTGTGTCAAATCGTGTGTGCAACAAATGTTTTTGCATAAAAATCTTGCAATAAAATTCATTCAAAAAAACATAAAATTAAAAAATGTTGACAAAAAATGTTTGCATTCCATACATTTGCACTTCATCTTGCATTTCATGCATCTACATTGGTGAAAAGCCCTTGGGTTATGAATCGTGTTATGAGCAGAAACCAAGAGTGGTCTTGACTTGGCCTTGATCCACCTAATTTTCAGAGGAACTTCGCCGGGAAATAGGAGTTTAGAAGCTTCAGATCTTTGACTTAATTCTTCGAGTTCCCCATGGTAATGAGCAGATTTGACTCAGTGTCTAACCTGGTCATCTCATTTGGGGTATGACTTATGAATAGGGAATTAATATGTACTATCGCACTATGCACTTAGCTTAACTCATATAGGGTGTTGGAAGACTGTGTGAGTCTCTTTTCTAGTGGCGTAGACATCTAACGATTGGAGTATGGGTTGAAATAAAGCTTCAGATTAGGGATGGACTGCTGACACAATTTTTTTCTAAGACCTCAAAACGTGTGCGGAAAGAAAGATTTTATATCCGTAGGGGCACAAAAGATCCAACCAAAGCAACCAAAAGAAGCCAACTACCAAATAAATATTTGACCAAAAAGGTCTAAGCTTCAGATAACCTACAGATCTTGGTGAAGACTTGGCTAAATTAGCTGGCTTCACAAGGATATGTGGTTATACTGGCCACACTCTAGTTCTCTTCTTATTCTTCTACCTTCTTCCCGCTTCGATTGTGGAGACAACATGCACATGAACTTAGAAGGAAATACTTGACTCTCCTAGAATGAGTTATTGAAGGAGAGGTTTGCATGGTAGTTCGACATTCTTGATGGGAAGAGCTAACACACTACATACATGAGACAATTATTCAATGTTCGTGGGGCATGCTTTGGGAGGTTTAATCTAAGATGACTTCTGCCAAAACAATTACAGTGATGTGTAGAACTTGGAGGCTGTTGATTTTTAAATCCCTAATTCTCACAGGAGTTCGCCAAACTATTAATCCAAAGGTCAGGTCTAGCTCCGTTTTCACCTTTTGCTCATGATCTTTCTATGGAACCCAATCTCGTTTAACCTCTTCATTATTTTAGTTGCTCATGGACGAGCAAGGTTTAAGTATAGGGGGTTGATAAATCTGTGATTCATCACTCTAATTTACTAAAAATAGAGCTTTGTCCCAATAATTTAGGATCATTTACATGATAACTTCATAAAATTAACTTTCTTATACTCATTATTAATTTGCATAAATTAGCATTTATGTCTACATTCATAATCATCTTCACATTTTCACTAAACTTCACCCCTATTTTATTAATTAATGCTAACTCTAATTGACATATAACAGACTCCATTGTATGTATATCACTAACCTTGATCCATGAAAATCCTAAAAATGCTAACTTGTATATGTAGAAAATAATCGCAAACCCTAAATTCAGGACAAGTGGACGAAAATGCTAATATCTCTCTCTCATACAGTGTCCAAATGAACTCTACCTACTTTAGAATTAATGAACATTCAATTATCTACAAATCAAGACCAAATTCAAAAGAATCAGAGACCATTTGTGAAAATTTTGTTTTGGGTCCTAACTGCGCATTATACATATTGTTGATTTTGACCTATCATTGTGCATAATTCAGTCATTTTAATATTTTTTTCATTTATTTACTTTGTTATTTATTTTAATAAATTACATAAGAATCAAAATTAAAAATCAGAAAAATAATAAAAATGACATGTTCTGATCTGAGCTTATTCACCTAATCCACTTGCACATAATCAACCTCCTTAATTTTTCTGGCCTATTTGAAATCAATAAAAATTCCAAAAAAAATCACATTTGAGTCCATGAGTTCATTTCATATCATATTTGATTTTTGCATGCATTTAGTTATCATCAAAAAATTCATATCATGCATTCTGCATTTCATTGGCATATGAGTCCTTCATGATCATTGTAGCTTACATTTCGATCTACATTTTTCATTTTTACGTGTTTTGCATTTGAGTCCATTTGGTAACTTTTATCTTTACATTTTAACATTGGTCAAAGATTTGATCAACTCTGGGCCATGTGGCACCGCATGCTTGGACCACCTGGTGCCTGGTCCCACCCACTCTATTATTTCTCCACGTGCATCGCGCGTACCTCCCTTCAGCCCTCTTCCTCACGTGCTACACACGTGAGGGTCCACCTTCCCCCTCACGCGCTATGCACGTGCCATCTTCTCCTCCTCTCCTCCGTCGTCGCTCTGCTCGCTTACTCTGTCGCATTGAGCTCCTGCCAACTCCTTCATCTCCTCTATTCCCCAAAACGGTCGAACCCCTCATCTCCTCCGATTATCTATCTATATATTCCTAACATCTAGGAACCTTATCCCATCACCAACGATCACGCAACTGCAACTGGCCTCCTCTGTTATCCTCGGAGACCCATCACCCTATCCTCCCTCAAACTATATCCCCTACACATCCAACCACCTTCCTCCACCCTTATCGCAACCAACCATCGCCTGATCCCCCTCTCTACTCCCTATTTAACTCAGTCGATCGCCTCCAGTAAAGATATCCGTCGAAATTTGTCAAGAGAAAGAGAGAGATGCAGGACGAAGCTAGTGATAGTAGCATCGCAACTCGCCGTTGCCGACCTCCAGGTGTGATCCACGGAGAAGCCTTAGTGCTACAGCTTCGCTTCTCAAAGCTGATTGAGACTCGTCATGCACCGCCAGACGTCCCTCGAGGTGACGATATGAGAGCGCTCTACGAGCTCTAGCTTCTCTGGCGAACCCCATCTCAGGTGAATCCTTCTTCCTCCGTCTCCTTTCCTCCGTTCTTTTTTTATTCCTCTGTATACATCCCCCATCTCCACCATCTCTGCCTCGACACCCACTTTCACCACCACTGACTCTTTATTCACTGTTGACCGCCTCGATCGCAACACATCGCCCTCGACATCGCCTCCACATCACTCCGGCCATTGCTCGCATCGCATCGCCTTGCGCCGCTTGCCGTTCGCAACCACCAATGTGATAGGAACCCTCTACTACTGGTTGCCTTCGCCTTCTCCTCGACCCGTTTGCTTCTAAAACCGCCACTCCTTGTGTGTCCTATCGCTTCCACCAATGACGTTCTTCTATACTCCATGCATCGCCATTGTTACGAGCTCAGCACCAACCTCCGCTCATTGAAACTTCTGCTCCGACGACCCACGACCGTGTGTCGGCCAACACTACTCCGTCCTCTGGAGACAAACAGCTGAGCTGAAGAACTTGACTTCCAGGAGCCACATGACCAAGAATGGTGCTTGATCTGGGCCATCCGTTGAACCCCAAAATATGATCGTTGATCAATTTCCATCGGACAATTAATAGAAATCCAGGTGTCTATACCCGAGCCTCCAGTCTCGAGTCTTCACCAAGGCTTTCTAGACATGTCACATGGACATCTTGGACAAAGCCACCTTCCGAATCAAGCTACAACCCATGCGCCACGTAATGTGTGGTGGGGAAATTGCACCAACGCCCCCTTTGCTCCAGCAAAAAACCAAAGAGACCCGTTGTTCTGACTCGCACGTGAGGCGCACATGTAAAGTGAAAATATTACAGAAGCACCCTCCTAGCTTCCTGGAATAAAGATATGCCCCCACTTGGGGTAAATTACAAAGAAGGATGAGTGGCTCTGCATAATTACCAGAAGACCCCTCCTAATGGTATAATTGTAAGGCTTTTATTTAGACTTATTATAATATAGTCCATAAACTTCATTTAATCAATAATCTATCATCGGATTTCTTCATTCTTGGTGTTATTTTGATCCTTAAAAAATCCTTTACTATTTTTCAACATTATTTGGTAGTAATTAATTGAGGTTCTATCTTGTTCATTTTGAGCACCTTTATTTATTTTCATAAATTCTTCGGTTCAACAACTGGTGACTTGATTTTGGGATCTTTATTAGGGAAATTAGTTTTGGTATTAATTGGGGAAATTAATTTTGGTATTAATTGGCATAATAATTCTAAAATAAACTGAGGAGGAGATTCACTTGAATTGCTTGGTTGTTGCTTCGTTTGACGGCTCTACATTTGTCATCATTGCATCAATTTTCACCATCATTTAAAAATCATCACCACACATCATAGCATTATTTTTATTTGCATAAAAATTATTTTGAAAAACCATGCATCCTATTTCCTTAATTAAGTAATTACATCTCTTTAATTAAAAATCCATAAAAAACTGAAAAGATAAAAGCACCAAAAATATTCATGTTCTTTTATCTGAAAATAATTCGCTAAATTTGATAGATTTAACCGTGGTTGTTCCTTTGCCTCCTTGAATCGACCTTGGGACTTATCGGTTTAAATAAACATAGAACCACATCACTTAATTGATTCATTAAGTTGTGTGGTTTAATTTCGTGATTGATCCCTATTGCTTGACTACAACACATTACGTTCGTTAATTTTCAACTATTAATTAGTGTAATTTCGGGTTTATCAGCATGCATCCCAGGAAGTCGGAGCAACCGACTAAGGAAGAAGCAATCGGAGTACGAAGATATGGGGGATCGAAGGTCAGAGAAGAAGAAGTTCTTCCCTATTCTTGGTGGATCTTCCATAGTCGATTGATCAAGACCTGGGCCCAGATCTAATCTAGGTCCTTGATTCGATACAAAGCGTTGCACCTCCCTAGTCGTAGGATCAAGCTAGTAGCACCAAGTAGAGCTCCTACCGTCATTGGATGCATGCCACTTAAGGGTAATTTGTGCCACGCACCCGCTCACCTTTTTGTATTTACTTATTAGTCCTATAGATATTAAATTAGGGACAAAATTTTGTATAAAAATTGCATTGACCCCTACACTTTATTGTAAATTACGATTAGGTCCCGTGCCAACTCACCTCATGTGGCAGCCCACGTGAGGTGGGTAAATTACAGCCAACCCCTTCTAGGTTTTTTTATTTCTTTTAAATATTTTAAAACTATATAATAGTAAAACTTTGGGTCTTTTTTCACGGAGCCCCTCAAACTTTATTTTTATTGCATAAATACCCTTGACGGGTTGTATAATATTTTATTGTCTTTGTATTTTTTTATCAAAATAGCTCCCTTGTGTGTAAATTATTGAAAAATCATAATAAATGCTTCCACTGATGGTTGTTCATGTCATATTTTTATTTTAGCATTTCTTGCATTTTTACATTTATTAAAAATAAAATAGGAGCTATTTATTCCTTATTTAACTATAAAAATACAAAAAAATATAAAATTGCTTTTAGAAATTCAAAAAATTAGAGTAGATATTACCACATATATTAACTCCAGACCAAAAATCACAAGAAACCTAAAGAAAACACTAAAATTGAAAAACCCCTCCTAACCTTATAAAAATTTTGAAAAATCCCATAAAATTTTAAAAAAGTTTTCTGTTATATATTTTTATCTATATTATATAGTATATATTGAAAATAGTTTTGGAAATTTTTGAAATATTTATCTACTTTTAAAACCCAAAAAATCTGACCTATTATTATAAGCTACTTTTTTGCTAGATTAAATCAATTAAAAATACATAAAAATTAGCAAAAGTTACAAGAAAAATACAAAAACAATAAAATAATATAAAACACAAAAAAAAATATTTTATAACTTTTAATATATATATATATATATATATATATGACAACCCATATAGACTTATTATACTATATATACTTATATATTTGCTATTAATATTATTATTATTTATAGATACCTTAAATATATTATAAAACCTTTAAAAAATAAAAAGGATTGTACTTATTTGTATTTCTTGAAATTTTATATAAATTATATATATATATCTTATATAGTATTTATATTATACATAATATTATACACACACACACACACACACACACACATATATATATATATATGTATATATATTGGAAAAATGGGGTTGCCCCTGTGGGGAGCTAACTTGGCTCTCCCTTCCCATTTTCCTTTTTTTTATTTTTTTGAAAAATGACTCAGTGGAAATTCATCGCTACATCTATGTATTATGTCATTCAAGTTTCATGGAAAATAAAGACTTCTACAACATCCATCTAAACAACCATTTTTTAACGGTCACAATATTATTGAAATCAACCTCATGTGGATGGAGGATGTAGGAGCCTCAGTTTCGCACGAAACTTGAATGACCAAATATAGGGATATATTGATGAAAATCCACGGAAGTATTTTTCAAAAAATAAAAATGTCAAAAATGAGTCGGGGGTGGGGCAAGTTAGCTCCTCCTAGGGAGCGACCACATTTTTCCTATATATATCTACTCACTACATCTTTAAATATAAAAAGAAATTTAAAAATCAGAAAAATATAAAATAATATAAAATTTAAAAATTTAAAAATGTAATAAAAATAAAACGTTAAGAATCAATAAACGTTAAGTATAACTAAAAACACATAAAAATCAAAAAGCCAAAAAAATACAAAAATAGTTGTTTATTTTTATAGACAATAATTATTATCCTATCCATGTAGCTCTCAGTGATTTGACCCGTGCATTTACGTGTTATACACATCTATTCATTTATTATTCATAGATTGTGGGTTGACTATTGATGATTGGTTTAGCACGTTTCGAGTACCGTGAGAGTGGCTGCTACAGCTTTTGCAGGATCCAATTTATCAGACATCGCATGTTCTCCAAGATCGGGCATTAGGAACTGCTGTCCAAACCTCTCTATCGATATCTTCTTAGCGATTTTTCTCGGATTCAAATTTTACGCATATTGATCGATTGTAGGGTTTTGGGGTCCGATGGGTTTAGGGTTTCGATCAAGCAATTTTGGGTTAGATGGAGAGCGATTCTTCTCAGATTCAAGGTTTACGCATATACAAGGTTTAACATCTTTTTCACCGTGCTTGAATGTAGGATGGGTTGGCACAACAAAAAGCAAGATGTGGTCATAGTTTGTGTGAGACACAACGGGCAGTTTAAGGACACAAAGGGATGTTGGGGAGAAAAATATGTGGACTTTTCTGGAGGAGGTGGTTGGAATGGGTCCTAATTTCACTTGCTTATTCGACCCGATCGACACTCTATCGATGATTGTTCCTTGGGACAGCTCTTCATTCCTATCATTACGATACAAAAAATCCAAAGCGAGAGCAGACAGTTTTGTAGATCTCGCAAATGAAGTGAACATGATGCGTGTGTTCAATTCCCACATGTATGGAAGAGACATGGAACTCATTGTTGGTTTCATCAACATCGATATATTGAAGCCAAGGAGACAAAGAAACCGTCGAAGAGCAAATTAGAGGGACAATGATTGGGATAAACATCTATTGCAGCATCGGAACAATGATGACTTCTTTGATTCACCCTGGGGAGGAGGTGTTATGGTGGGGGATGTTATTGATGAAGGAGATTTGGGACATTAAGAAGTGGGTGGGCTTAGCGTAAAAAATACGTAAGATTGTGATACACCTATTATTGTTGAAACACCAAGGACACCTAGAATGCTCCACAAAACAGTAGTTACAAGAACACCAAGGTCTGCAAGACAGAAGACCCGAAGAGAAGAAATAGTGAACGAAGAAACCATACGACACCGACCGCCGAGAACATTGAAGAGTAGTAGTGTTCAACCTCCCCTACCATTGGGAGGTTACCACAATCAGTTGCTAAGAAGGGAAGATAGAGCACTTCATCTAACACAAGGTGTTAACCAAGCAGCTTCCCCTGCCACCGAGAGGAACAAAAGACAGAGAACTTCATTCAAAGCACATGGACATGACGAACCAACTCTATGAAAGTCCCCTCGAGCTGTTGAAAAAGAAACAAAGAGATCCACTAGAGCATCTTCAAAAGAGAGAAGGCAATCCTTGGAGGAAGAGTTTGATGCAGACCCCGAAGTTGAAGATGTATTCATTGTCGCTTTTGAAGTTGAATGAATCGGATGATGAGTGGATTGTCAATTCATACAAAGGAACATATGAAATTAATTATGGGAGTTTATGCTAGTGATGACGGCATTGACTTAGAGATTTAAGACATAAAAGACTGTGAGGGTCGAAATTTTGAACTAGAGAACCAGGACTTCATAGTGGCCAGCAATTTTGCAGATCATGTGACATTTTGCTTGAAGCTTGCTGTGTACTGTCTATAGAGTGAATTCAAGTTGAAGTTTATCGACCTGGTCCAACACGAATAACAACAAGGTGTGCTAATAATGGTTGCAGGTGGTGCATGTGTGCATCAAGGCTTGGAGGAGCAGTCACATCCAATATCAAAACCTTGTTAGGACATCATACTTGCAAAAGTATCAATAGAGTTTATACTGGGATGTCAAAGCAAGGGGGGATTGCAAATTTTTGTGAGAAGTGGTTGAGGGAAAATCCTAATTTGTATGTGAACGACATTTTAGGTCGAATATGGAGGAATTTAGTGTAAGAGTTCCCTATCTCATAATTTACAGGGGAAGGAACATTGCTCTCGACTCAATTTTTGGGAAGGTGGAGCTTACCTGCACAATAATGTCAAGTTTGGTCTATGAATTAAAATCAAGGAACCTAGGATCCGTGCTTAATTACATGACGGAGAAGGATGATGCATTCCTAAGAATTTTCAATTGCTTCAATGCTTCCATGAATGGGTTTAAAAATGGTTGCAGGCCTTTCCTCGAACTAGATGGTTTCCATCTGAAAGGAAAATATCATGGGACCTTATCAGCAACCATAACACTTGATGAAACAAATGGCCTATTCCCCATTGCTTTTTGTATATGCGAGGATGAGTCTAATGATTCTTCGAAATATTTCTGGGAGAAGTTACATTTACCGATTGGGTATGAATGCAGGAGAGTATTGACAATCATTTCCGATGCACAAAGGGTCTTGAGGATGCAATAATGAAAATTTTCTGGAAGTAGAGCATGAGGCATGCATGAGGCATGTCTACAAGAACTTCAAAAACGAATATCCAGAAGAAGACCTTGAGAGGCTTGTTTGGGCAACTGCACGTGCATTTGAGAGAAGGTATTATTTACACAACATGACTAAGATTCAAAAATTATCAAAGAATGCATTTGATTATTTAGAGAGACTTTCTCAGAAATGGAGGCACCATAATTTCCGTGAAGCAACACAATGCTCTTACATAACCAACAACTTGACTGAATCATTTAATGCTTGGATCTCAAAAGCACATCATCTTCCCTTTATGTGAGCTGGTGGATTGGATAGGACAAAGATAATGACAACGACGGACAAGATAAGATGTAGAGCAATGCAACTAACATGTGATTTGGTCCCTCTCGCATCATAATATGTGATGAGAATCACAAGAGATATGCAGGGTTTTATTGCTAGACGATCAAGTGATAGATATATGGAAGTGGAGATGCCTTAGAGGTTGTATGTGGTTGACATCGAGGCACATAAATGTATGTGCAATAGATGGCATATATGTGTCCTCCCTTGTAGGCATACAAATGTTGTTCTTAACATCATACGAGGGTAAGTGGGAGGATTACATACCCCCTTACTATATATAGGAAATGTATAGGAAGTGTTACAACTTTGGCATAGCACCATTGCCAGGACTTTTGGGGTACAATTGAGCTGCCATAATTGTCAGTGCACCGCTTACCAAACGATCTGCACGGAGATCGAAAAAACTAAATTTGATCAAAGGATGAGGTGGTAAGTAAACAAAGAGCTCGTCATCTCTGTAACCATTATGGATCAATCAATCATCACAAGAACACATGCAAGACACCAACAATGCATCCATCTCAGAGCCAACAAGATGTGCAAACATCCAATGATGTTATTCCTCTAGCAAGCAGAAGGTTTGCATTCACACATGTTTTTTTGCTATACAAATTGGCCTAAATATCAAATTTCTGTAGTTGTAACATCCTTCAATTGCTTTTATATGTGACTTTGTAGTGGAACCGCATCAAGGAAGCAACTGATGGCTCGACTGAAAAAACCATGTTGCCAAAAAGATAACATGCCAAGGAGGCATGGATGTCCCAAAAAGGCAAGCCACTCGGTTGACCCGCTACTAAATGATCTATAATGTACCTTAGATTAAGATATTCATGGCATCTAAATGGCTTATTCATCTTATTTGAAGGCTTCCCATGTGGCTTTATGTGTGTACATAGTGTATAAGAGAGTGTATAAGGATGGCGATTCCTTTTTGGGTGGATCCTTTTATAATTGTTGGAGTTTTTTCTGTGAATCACTTCAAGGGCATATTGGTGCAAAATTATACATGTGTGCACATAGCCTATAAGGGCGGTGATACTTTTTTGGGTGGATCTTTTCAAGGTCATTGGAGTTTTTGGTGACTGCAACCGAATCAATTCATGAGCAGACTGCGATAGAATTATAGAATGATATATTCACTTGTACATAATTTTTTGGGGATTTAAACATACGATAGAATGGAATTTTTGATGTATGTAATCTTTTGTAACAAAATTGCAAATATGGTTTGTAATTATGAACTACATTGGATCTATGTTCTCGTAAGATTTGAATTCTGAATCCTGAAGTTATGCTTCCAAATCCATTACAATGATGGTTGGTTGTAATATCATGACTTTGGGGTTATGTTCTTGTGACATCTACTATCTGGTATTTAACAAAGATGATAAGGGAAGACTTTACAGCATATAACATCCATTATAATGATGTTGCTTCCAACATGTATGTAACCAATCTCATATTTCCTTATTCATATACACATATGCAGCTATAACTACCATCAAAAATATCAATGAGCTTCATTATAACAATCATTTCCCTTTAATGCTTCTATACTTCCATAATTTTACAACATATTAACTCCATCACCTGATATGTGTTTGAGGACTGATCCGGATGTGCCACTTCCACCCACTGAAAAAAGTTGCAGATCTTATGGCAACATGTGTAGAACTTCAATCCTCTGCTCCAAGATTTTCCTGATGTTTTCACCACTGTTGGAATGTCGTAAGGACGCCTTATTTGGGATCCAGAATTGCCATGATAGGATGTTGAACTTCGCAAAGTTGACGTCATCGAATAGCAACACATAAGTTTATTGTTGCAACATAGCTTAAACTATATACAAAATCATGAAATGTAACAATTTTTTAAAGAAATATTTGAATCCCTTCTTCATGTAAACCTTCTTGTCTGATTATTAATGAAAGAAAGCCTCTTGATTTATCCCTTCTTGATTTCTTATGTATGATGAAGTATGATGAAGTCTCATGGTTCTAGATGTTGTTAAATAGGTCCATATCTCCCAACGGTCAAATACATTCATTTATTATTTATTTGATGGCCATCAACTGCCAACCAAATCATAATAAATTACTCTACTCAATGGTCACCCGCTCTGTTCTTGTCCACGGCCAAGTGTCACATCTCACTATCATAAACGACCATTTGGGAGAGATGCAAACAACTAACCACATAGGCACAACTGATATTCCTAAAACTTTCGAGGGTCATAATTGATATTCACAAAAAGAGGGGCATACCTGATATTACAATATCTCATAAGGGTGCAACTGGTAAAAATCCTTATATTTTTGTATGCTTGTAAAGGGATCAAAACATGTATGCAAAAATACAATAGGTTAAAAAGGTATTACAATATATTATACATAAAAATTCAGAGTGTGATTTTTTTGTCTCATTTCCAAAATGAGTCTAAATCCTATATCATATATATGAACTTTGTTCCCGTCAAAATAGTCTTGAAATTTATGGTTGTTATTGTGCCATCTATTGAATTGATCGAGTCGAGTCAGCATCGTCCAAGATTCCAAATCTATAACCAAACTCAAATTCGAGCTCAAACTTGATAAGCTTCAACCATTTGAATGCAGACTCAAACTCGAACTCGTTGAGATCGAATTGATTCACAAGCCTCTTCATGAGATGTTTGTAGGTTGATTTCTATATTTCTTATTCGTGAATTTCTCTAAAGAATCAACTTGAACTCATTAAATGCTTCAATAATACTAATATTTAATATTAAATATATGTATGTACTTATTCTTAGCCATTCCCTTGCATATATTATTTATAGTCATTATATTAATATTTCATTATCAAAGTCTATTATTATATATTCACATTGTTTCGTATTTTTTTGATGTCATGTCACTTTAGTTAGATATATACACAAAATGTTGAAGTTGCATCTCAAATGAATATGTTGTATTGTTACATTACTATGAAATTAGGACCCTTTAGAAATTATTATATAAATGCATTATTATAATGAAAATCTATTGCGTGCTTATTTGATTAACATTTAATATGTTTGAGCAAAACTAGGACTTAAGTATCAATTTGTAATATTGTCATGAAATCATATATATAAAGGACTCAACCATGGTGTCGAAATATAACTTATACATGATTTGTGCATTCATTTAGCATTAACCAGCAAACAAAATATTGAAACTTGTATAAAACCATTGTGAAGGGATACAATTTGTCTAATCCACACATGTTAAAATCATCATATAAACATCACATAATCTTGGCTTCTAGGATTTAATAAAAAATTGTTGAAATTGACGAGAAATCAAATAAATCTTCAAGCTTTTGAGGAGAGCCAGCGATCCTTTAGGGGGAGAACTTGGAATGTAACATGTGAAAACATTCGACATGCCACTTTCTATCTTATCTAATGATAGACCGGTTGTAGATGCGATAAGAAGTGACTGACTAAAATTGCATAAATAATTTAAAATCAATGTGTGTTGTGTTTGTTTAATTTGGACAATCCTCAAGGCCCAGTCACAAGGAAGTTATTTCAAAATTTGAATAAATAAACAAGCATGTGCGTAATCCAATGTGATGCTCATGTGAGTTTGTTTCTAGATGCAAACCTAGGTACATTATATAATAAGGAATTTTAAATCAAAATTGAGTCCAAATAATCTTAGAAAAGTAGGATTAAATTATTTTTGATTTTAGGATAAACAAATCTACCCCATAAAACTCCTAAGTATTTTTAAGAAAAAAATAACAAAAGGAAATTGGTTTATTAAAAAAATGGCATTTCATGCAGCAATTAAGATCGTAAAAACCTGGAAAATAATTTTTTTTAATTGCTATTTATGTTTAGTAGATTAAAGAACGCTACAAGGATGCAATTTTTAAAATTTTTAGATTTTTAATGCAACATGTAGAAATCAACAAGTTTTTGTGTTTATTGGAATTTTTGAGAGCTATATGCAATGGAATATAACCTTTTTGGCCAGTAGATGAAATACAATAAAATGTCGTAATTATTCATCTTTAATTTTCTCCAATGCAAAAAAATATTTGTAAATTAAGTATTGAAAGAAACATGATTTAGGGAATTTAATTTGTGAAAATTACAAATATGATATTTTCACAATCCAAAATTTTCACATGTCTGCAAGATTAGAAAAGATGGAAAGGTGCTTGCTTCTTTACAAATCATTCTAAATTTAAAAATCCAATTGTTGTAAGCACGCAAAGAGATATTTTTCAAATATATTTAGGCATTTTACAGAATTTTTTAGCAAATGCATTTATTGATATGAATTAAACTTCTTTGAGTACGCAAAGACCCATTGCACTCTTGTCGAGATCTTTTTTGCTGCTAGAAAAACCTCAAAGACTAAAATCGTCTAGGTTATTGTAAATGAACTCTAGCTCTAATTCTGAGGTTTTTTACCGGTGATGTTTCGTTTACGCCCGCTATTCCCGTAACTGATTAGTGATAAGGGGTGATGTCATCTTTGAGAATTTCAGTCTGTAGATAATATTGGACTTTTTATTTTGTCCCCACTTATGAAAGTTCAAGCCAATACAATAGGTATTGCCATGCGAAGGGTTTGACTTGGAGAAATAAAGGGTACATGTATCACACATGCTAATTTTGAGAAGGTACCACATGAATATTCGATGATACCGGGTATTGAAGAACGTGTGCATGAAATTTGAATGAATTTGAAGCAATATCTAATCTCCCCTATCCGAAGTTTTTATATAATAAGTTGCTTCCCTCAATGCGAGTAAGTAGACCTCACTAAAATCAAATCAAAAATATGGAGGTCAAGGCATTCTCAATCAGCTTTGGGATAGAGGTATAAGCAATATATAAAATGAGAATACCGAAACCCTTCACCAAACCTTTCCCTTTTCCCTACCGCTAGTTGTCAGGAGAGAGTGGAAATCCCGTGGCGCGACTGATCCAACGTCAAGAAGGGGAGGGCCTCTCTTGACCCTGTTGTCCTATGCGCCTCTCTCTTCGCAGTCTGCTCTTTTTCCGATCAAAATTCCCTGGAAGGACATGCATATGTCTATGCCTGCTTGAAGCCGAAGCGGTAGGCAGGAAATCAGAAAGCGAGATGCCCAACTAGAAACTATATCAAAAAAGCGAATGCAAGTTTTTTTAGTCAAATATTCCATAAGTCATTCAACCAATAGAAATGAGCCTGACGGCAAGTAGAGAAAGGTAGAGATCCTGTGTAATGCCATTCTAAGTGGTACCACCGTCGCTTCGAAGATCAAAACCAGAGTTCTCGGACATCAATCATACATCAACTAAAATCAGCTATAATACTCGAAATGAGAAAATATTACAAATTTCCACAAGTTTAATTCCCACATATATTTTAGAAATGATGGGGAAATGTGCATGGTAAATAACATCAATGACAACATATATATTTTTGCAGATAAAATAACATAAAATCAAGATTCAAAAAAATGCTCAAATGAAGGGTATCAATGTAGTAACAGAATAGATACAAATGATAACAAAAAATACAATCATCAAAAGAAAGAGGGGGTACATAAATTTGTTCACACAACATATATCGCTCTAGAAGATCTCGACCGACAAGGTCATTTCTGCTATATTAAAAATGACAAGGAGAATGATTGCAACAATCTTACCCCTTCGAATAAAGGGATAGGATTAGAAATTATAGTCCCATCCCGGCTGCCTGTCACAGTGTCATGTGGTGCCAAATTGCATGTTGAGTTCTTTTCCAAAATGGTTGATACATGAAGATTTACTAATGGTTTGGTGTGGCTGAGCACCTCCTCGTACAAAACAAATATAAGAAACAAAACAAAACCAAAGAAAAAAAATGGAAAAGAAAATAAGCAGAGAAGAAGATGGGAGCACAATATGTGAAATTACTGGGTTCTCAACCTAGACGGTGGTTTTTGCTCCACGACCTAGCGATAGACGTGTGTGTGGTGTCGGTGCATTACAAGCCCCAAGAAGACCTTGGATCCCTTCTTTGGATACCACGTGGTGACAGTGCCTCGTCAGAAGCAGCAGACAAGCAATCAAATCCAATCAGAGACAGCAATCCAACAATCACATTACATGGTATGGTAACATGGAAACCCATGCAGGTGAAAACACGGCCCAAGCCTTCCCGACTTAGGATTTTTAGCTAGTCGAGTCAACCAACTTTTCCTCTATATCCTAAGATTTTTCATATGAATATCTCAATCGATTACAAAGCGTGAAGCTTACAATCTTGGATCACACACCAAAGTCATAACTGTGGATCAAACATCAAAGTCACCACTACAACTGAGTAGTTGCAGTACCGCTAAAGGCTTCACCTTGAGCTTCTAGCAGAGTGAACTCCAAAGGTATATGCAGAATAATGTTAGTTGAACAAGATAAAATAATTATATGTGTTGATTAAATAAAACAGTTGGACAATAATCATATCAACATAGAGAATATATCAACACAATTTACAAATACTTGAATCGAACATATATGTCTCTAACACAAGTGCAAGCAATATAATTTGAAAAATATTTCTGAATTTTTCTAAGTAGCTTCAAGAGAATCTTTGAATATACCCAGAGAGCTTGAGGAGCTTGCTACAGACTAGGATTAGCTTTCAACTTAGAAATCTTCTCTCTTGAAGATTTAAGCACTTAAGATTGAAAAGAGAAAGAAGAATAGTCGAATGAGTTGTGTGTCGAAATGAGGAGGTAAGGATCTCCTTTTATAGTGATTCAACTATGTAACCGTTGAGTGCCAAAAATAGTAACTTTCAAAGCTTGAATGATCGATCAACAAAAGACCATGACCAATCAATGCTCATGTGATCGATCACATAAAAGAACGTGCTCGATCAAAAGACCAGTTAAAGAATTCAGAACTAAAATAGATGATCGATTATAAAAAGTGACTTATTGAATAATAAAAAGACACGATCAAGGGTAAACAATGTTCAAAAAAAATAATCGATCAGCAAAAAAAGAGCGATCATGCGATTTACCGATCATAGAAAAACCAACGATCGATTAATTCAAAAGTGTTCTTCAATTGGTTACAGAATGATCGATTAGATCAAGTATCATGGGCGATCAATACATGATCGATCAACATAAATTGCAATGAGCGTTCAGTTTAGAGTTTGATTTGAAGTTGAATGCTATAAGAACTTTGACTTGACCAGTAGTAATCCTGATTCTTTGTGTACATCATCAGAGATACAATAATTGAATACTATTTAGAGTACATTCAATGATTACAAAATAAGTACAAGGTAAAAGCACTTAACCGCATATGATACAAAAAGAAACTTCCGAAGAGCTTCTATTGAGGTCATGAACATTGTCTGAAGATCCTGCAAAATTGATACACTTATGCAAGTGGATCAATTGTGTGTGTCGATTTTAAAATAAGAGTAATTAAGATTCCAACAAGTTTGTCTACCCGAGTCTCTAGAGTTATGGTCAATAGTATTTGCAACCTCATTTATTATGTTTTTATTTGTCAGTCCATGCATATTCATATATGTTACTTTCTTCCACTTCTATTTTTTAGTTTAATTTTCAGATTTCCATTTCTTATGTATTTTTCATTCACGATCAGATATTTATAAGAACACTGAATTATGTGGAAGTTATAGGCATTTATTAAGAATTTTAAGCCACGATAAAAACTCAAAATAGATGAGTCTATGATTCCTCAATAGTTATAATAACAATTACAACCCTTATATCATAATGAGTTTTCTCGTTATTGTTTATTGATATAGTTTCCTTCATTTAAATTTTATTAGTTAGCTTGTGTTTAACCCCAATGAATTTTGTGTATAACTTTTACATTATGATATCCAAGATATAAACCAGGCTTTGAAAAAAATTCTAAACATATTCATAAGAACAAGAAATTGTTACAATAGCTAACGATACACAAAACTAGCACTTTATGGTATATGGAAAGTGGATATGTCTATGAGAGAGAGTTGAATTGTTACTACGACAATTAACTACGTTCTTGATATCATGTTGCCAGCTTCCTCCTCTCTAAGGTAATGGACCATCATTCACGTGTGTTAAGATGCATAATATATATTGTAGCCCCATCTGATGTAGACAAACCAAATCCTAGTACCCCACCATCCTAGGAGCATTGCGAGTATTACAATTCCAAAATGTGGTGCAACCAATTTAATTGAAAAGATTGTGGTAAACAGACAATTAAAAAACTATGGTTGTAAATACAACCAAACAACTTTGGTCGTAATTAAAGGAGGATGATAATTGAATGAGAAATGAAGAACCATAGGCATCAGAGAATATGGTGAATGAGCAAAGCTTATCCACATTTATAGGTCGTTTGGTCGTGGGATATGTGATATGAGATAAGGAAGGATTAAGCAATTATATCTGTTATTTCTGTTCATTTGCAAGAATAGAATTACGTACGATAAGAAAGTATTTGTGATAGCTATTTGCTATTATTTGTTAGATTGGATAAGAAAGAATATATAACAGAAGTTAGTTATGTTATATAAAATAATTAAATAAGTGATAGTTATTAGTATTTTTATGACAGGAGACGTTGATAACAGAGGGATAAGAGGCTAAATCTTATCTCTTTCGAATTTTTAGATGAGTACAAATTTTAAGAGAGAGATAAAGAGGAACAAGAGCCTCCCAACCCAGAAATGAATGGAGTTCACATTTTAGTATGAATGAGATAGAGCTATTTCCCTAAATGGTAAAGTAATATTATTTCCTTAAATGGGTACGGCAAAAAAATTTTCCCCAGAAGGGGGATGTATCGGCAAATTGTTTGTTGCTCGTAATGTAGCATGGCAAATAGTTTGCAATGCTTACATGGACTCCGTGGCAAACCCTTCGCCCCGAGCGACGAATGGTTGGTCGGGTGCGGCAAATCATTTGCCGTGAACAGACAACTTCCCGCCCAAAAAATATATTGAGATTACATATAAATTTAAATTGCATATAGAATATTATTATATATAGAATAAAATTAATATAGAATAAAATTACAAATAATATATATATAATGAAATTATATGTAAATTAATATGGAATGAAATTTATATTAAATGAAATTGGTATGTGTAATAGATAACTATTGATTTAATAAATAGAGTTAATATGTTATATTATTAACTAATATATAATTACTTTGATTTAGCA
This sequence comes from Ottelia alismoides, assembly GCA_037367405.1. Taxonomy (NCBI): domain Eukaryota; kingdom Viridiplantae; phylum Streptophyta; class Magnoliopsida; order Alismatales; family Hydrocharitaceae; genus Ottelia; species Ottelia alismoides. Next base: position 145,111 of record JAZKJV010000345.1, read on the forward strand.
GTATAGAAGTGTATATATTATTTTATTTTAATATATAAGTCTGATTATATTTTATAATTACTTTGCTAGATATATATTTATTAGTAATATAAATATCCTTACTATCGGGTGTCGAATGCTTTGGAGGTCTTCAAAGTTTATTATTTTCTTTATAATGAATTTATCTCCTCACCTTTTCGGATGTGATACTTATGTTGATGTTATCTCATTCGACATTAACTACACTTATCTCCATAATAATTTTGATGTTTTTTACACTTGGAGCGGGCGGGCATCTATGCTATAAAGATTAAGGTTAAGATTTTTGAATATTGATGTACAAATATATAAAGAAATAAAGTAATTTCATTTATTGCAAAAATAAGCTGAGATTTTCAAGATCTAAGAAGGAGACACTTCCATTTATAAATTACCAAGAGCAGATAACCCGAACATTGACACTTCCATTTATAAATTACCAAGAGCAGATAACCCGAACATTTTCCTTTGATTGATAAAAGATACAAACGATAATATATGCGCAAGAGATCCTCAAAATAGGCATATATATATATATATCAAGAGTTCTCAAAATAACAACACAATATAGTAACCCAACTCATGACCTCGACCTCATCGCTCTCCACGCAGCACGCTCAGACGTGCGTATTACAATGCAATGGTATAATGTAGATTTGTTAAGTCTGCATATAAATTTTCTTCCTTGTCATAATAATTTGTAAGCAGTGACGTCTCGCTCTATGATGAGTCCACCATAGCCAGGGGATGTGATTGTGGGGAATAAGGGGTGAACTGCGAGCCTGACTAGATCGTCTGAGGCTGTGATTGTATCTCCACTGAAGTTGGTGGTGATGTGGCTGGAGGTAGTTGGGGGTGACTATGGTGGAGGGGGTGGTACACGGCTTGAGGCACGACTAGGTGGTGCACGCACTGCTAGAAAATGGTTGCTGAGCAAATGCACCGACTTGGAGCTGTGAAACAAGTTTTTACCATGACATGTACATATGTTAGAATATTTGAACAAGCATATTAAAAATTGATATTAATGTCATCAATAATCATAAACAACGGTAAGGAAAAATATTTGCATAAATATAAGATTCTTTTGTTTCATCAATGGGGATAATAGTTGGGGTACAATTAATGAAACTATTTTTTCATGTTGTGTACAATATGTGATAGTGGCCCCTTTGATGTAGACACTTTTCCTTTCTCCTCCTTCCCCGTCTCTCCTACCCCGAGCCTGCCTCCCCCCTTCCTGTTCCTCCAGGGCCAGATGATCCCCTCCATGCATCGCCCTGACCCCTAGCATGCCTTCTAGCAGTTCTCCTTTCAGGTTCAGCCGTGGTCGCACGATCCCTTTCGGTCATCGATCTACCACCCTCTCTCTGACTTGCTACATTTGAAGTGCGAGGTGCATCTGAGACTGTCATTGGTAGGGTTCACCAGATACCCTGGGAAGATCCGTTAGTGATGATTGCATACTCTAGGTGATTGGTCCAATGCCATACCCTGGGATACCCATGAAAGAAGGCCGACTTTGACTTTGCTCCACATGTCAATAATATTGTTGTGCTTGAGATGGTTGATCTTCCTGCGTGGAAAGTAAGTCAAATGGCGGGATTGTGGATGTTGTTTGTTGCATATCTGGAATATAAGAATGGCCTTAAGTGTGCGTCACCTGATACGACGGACCAACATCATCTGCCCCAGAAGTGCATTGATCCTCCCACTATTGGGAGGCAAATGTTGTGGGCTCGATGTACGTTGTGTACATGGGAGGATGTCATATATTCCCAGATCCACCATTGACATATTCTAGATTGTGTAGTCAACGTAACCAATCATTTGTTGCAATTCAGTGCTCCTTCGATGTTCCGCCATCATTTCCCTTACACGAAACAAAGAGTTTACCTATAGTGAAAATGTTTCAATAAGAAATTACGAAGATATTATCAGTAAAAAGTAACCATTTGGTAGAAAATTACCCGTTGGTTCCATCTCGATCCATGTGGCTCATAGGCTTGTCGAGATGGTGGTATGGCTTTAGCGATCCAAAATCGTGTAATATGCCAATACCATGTAAGGTAGTTAGCTAGGACATCAGTAACTGGTTTATCCAAATCTCTCTACCCAACGACATCGTTCAATCGGTGATTCCATTGGGCCAAACGATCATGGTGGTTGATAACTAGGAATTTCTAGCAATCTAGTATTTCACACAAGGCGGGAACACAAGGGTCGTTGCGGTGACCGCTAAAAATCCCTAGTTAATCAACAATTAACCCACACAATAGATATCAAGAAATGACAAGCAAATGGTGGAGCTAAAATTTATTTTTAACTCTACAAACAAGGTGTATAGGATCAAGTATGCAGAGAGTTCGAACACAGGGAGCAAGGCAGGGTAGATCGACAAATATGTGTGTGAGTGAATGTGATGTGATGTCTACACTATGCAAATGTAAATATTTTTGTGGGTTTTTAATTTTTAGTTTTTTTTAAATTTAATTTTTAATTTTGTTTTTTTTATTTTTTTATTTTCTAATTTTATATTTTTCTTTTTATATTTTATATTTTTTCTTTTTCAATATTGGAATATATAAACTATGTAATAAAAGAGGTGATAAAATATTTATAAAAATATGCAAAAATAGTCAAAAATTCAGAAATAAAATCTTTTTGATCTTTTTATAGTTTTTTACTGTTTTTGTGATTTTTGGGTATTTTTCAGGATCTTTTTGGTATTTTTTAAAATCTGAAATAAAGAAAAATAGGGAATAAGCTACTGGCTGTGAGTAAAATAGGAATGAAAAATATCAAATAGCCACAAAATTTTTCCAAACTAATTTTAAAATAAAGAGAATAAAATGGGGAATCTATGGGACCTGAATTTGTATTTTTTTTGATTTTTCTACGATTTTATAGATTTTTTTGAAGTTTTAAGGTATTTTCAAATTTTTAAGGTTTTTCTTTTGCAATTTTTAGTGATTTTTGGACTGACACTAACATAGATAAAATAGACAATAGGTAATTTTTTTGGAATTTTTCTAGGGGGTTTTGATATTTTTTGGTATTTTCTAAGCTAGACAGTACTGAAATGGCATATTTTTTATTTTTAATAAATGCTAAAATGCAACAAAAATAAAAACTAAAAATCTGGCGTGAAAGTGCAAGTGAACAGGAGCTTAAGTTGAATTTTTGGGAATTTTTCGAATTAAGATGAGGCCTTAAATAAATAGAGCAAGCACACAAAAATGTTCAGCCTATCAGGGGTATATATGCAAATACACAAACATCCAGGGGCATACATGCAATTTTCCACAAAATATAACACTTAATATTTAATTTTCTGGACTAATCCCAAATACCCAAACCCGGGAGGGCACAGGCGCAAAATGTCCCCCAGGGCGCGTAACTTACATGCGCCTAGGAAGGACTCAAATGTAATTTCCCAAATGCCCGAGGGCTCCCATGCAAAATATCCAAAATTTTTACACTTAAGCTAAATGTTCGAGTACTGAAATGAAATAAATAAAATGTCGGGGGCCTCTTTGCAAAAAGCTCACACCTCACGTGAACAGGTCACGTGAGGTGATGTGGTAGAGGACCTAAGTATAATATTGGGAAACACAGGGGCCTAATTATAAAATTTACAAAAGTTTTAAACTACCAAGGAAAGTTTATGGAATAAAATAAAATTACAAAAGTGTGGGGGATATACTTGCAAAATTCCCTCGCTAAGGAGATCGAATGGCTGCGGCTCTTCACTTGGACACGTGGCGTGATCTCCTCGCGCGATACCAGTTCGGTCTGGATGCCTGAGATTAAATGATCTCCTCGCGATGGACGGTCCTGGGCATCCCAGATCTAACGACGGCTGTAGCGTCTGGGCCTCCTCCTCGATCCGACGGCTGCGAAGGCTGGAGCAAGAACTGCGGAGGAACTCCGGCGAGCCGAGGTTCTCCGAGGTGCTGCTCCTCCTCTGGTGGACTTCTTGGCTTCAAAATGAGGTTGGAGGGTCCTCTGGTCTTGCCCTTTCTCCTGAGGGCTTTAAAATAGCTCGGCGGAGGCCGAGGCTTGTAAAGGAGGAAGGCGGAGCTGGGGAGCTCGGCCGAGCTCCGGCGAGGGTCCAAAATGCTCCCAGTCGCGCGTCAAAGGACGTTGACCTGCAAAATAGAGTGAGAGGGTCCAGGGCAAGTTGCCTGGACCCCGCGGTGGCGACAAGATGGCGTGACGCGGCGGTGGGGCTCTCGGCCAAAGGTGCGCTCCGGCGAGGGGGTCTGATGCGATGATTCGATCGATGAACGTGCTAATTTTTTGAGGGTTTTCGATCCGAAGGCTATGGTGAATGAAACGCAATAAAAATCAGAGAAGAAAGGGGTTGCCTCAACGGTCAATGATCGGAGGGAGGGTACCTCGACTGCCGGAGTTGGGGGAGGTGATGGAGACGCCTCCGACCTCCTGCACCTTGGCTGATGGCACTAGGCTGGAGCTGTCACCTCTAGGATGGCGTGGAGCACGAAAGGAGCGAGGAGGGGTGGACCGAAGGGACTCAAATTTGAATCGAAAGGCTAGGGTTCCATATATGTGGTTTGACCAGATGACCAAGGCGCTCCAAAGACCAAGGAAAAACGCCTCGCACAGCGTTCCACAGCCCTAGGTTCCCTTGGGCGTGAATCGCTGAGAATCGAGGAGCAAAAATGCCTCAGACTCTGATGCGAAAGAATGGAAGATGCGATCTCGATAAATGGTTGAAACAAGGGTCAAAACTCAATCTGTCAGAAGCTACAGGGGCTAGGACACCTAGTTGACCGGGGTCAACTAGGGTTTGCACCTGGTTGGTCCACGTGGACCAACCGGGAAAAACCCTGGAAAATACTTTTATTAATTCATTTTAAAATATTAAATGGCCGAATTAAATTATGATTATTAAATAAAAAATATTAGTTATTTTATGTAGTAATTTATTCTGAATTTTAATTATTTTTATGAAGTATATTTTTATAAGTTTACTTTTATACCCTTTATAGGTATATTACCTATATATTTTATTAATTAATTTTTATTTTGGTATTTTTAATTTCTTTAATTATGTTTATTATTTTATAAAATTATAAAATACTTTTATACATGTAATTATATTTTTATTCTATTGTATTGATGTGTTTTGTATATTTAATAAAATATAAGTATGTTTTCTACAGGTATAAGTATAGGTAGTTTACCTATGTGTGATATATATGCATATATTTTATTTTGAATTTCTTTTGAGTTTTATTCTGATTTTAACACACAAATACATTATACATAATATTTACAAAATTATAAAAATATAAAAATATAAAAATAATTAATAAATAATAAATTGAATATTTTAATCTGTACAAGTATACAATGTGGGTCCAAAACTCAACTTTCAAACCATAGCTCCGCCAAATGCGAAACCACTGCCATTAAATAGCTTATTTTAATCTATATACAATTAAAGGTGAGTTTGCTGCATTTGGAGTTTTCATCTGTGAGATACGGGTCTGGGAAGTTGGGATTCTGGATTTTTATTCAGACCATAACTTTTAATCTATGTATTATTTTTCAGTAAAATAAATTTTGTATTTTTCTATATAAAATTATCTACAACTTTTATGTACAAAGTTTCTTTATTTGATGTATAAAAAGTGGAACCAAAAATGGGTCCCAAAATGAATAAAGAATGAATTAAAAAGTATAGGTATTTGACCCTTATCTCCCCCTACTTTATTACTTGTCGACCTATTCATCAAGATGCCTAGGTCTCAGGGTTTCGGGTCATAAAATATTTACAATATTTTATTCTTTTTCTTTTATTTTATTTATTCTATAATTTTGGCTTTAATTGCAGTATTTTATACACTAATTACATGTACATGAATGCATGCTAATATGATGTATTTAATGCTATTTACAGGCATTTGCTAGGGTTTTTAAGGCCAAAATGATAGAATAAAGATGATGAAATGTGGATTCATCATCCCCCTATACTTTACCTTTGCTAGTCCCTAGCAAACACTTATGCAATAAGTGCAAAAAGAAAACCAAAGAAAAGAAAAAGAAGAAACTTGGATTTAGTTTAATTATCAAACTTGTCAAAATCAAAGTTTGGAGCTTAAGTCGAACCTTTGGAATTTTAGTGCGGACGGAACCTTAATGAGAACCGGATTTGAAATCCAACAGTCCTTGAGAATCCCAAAAATCTGTTCAAGTCTCCTCAATAGCCAGGTCAGAAATATCTCAATTCATACGCAAACTCTTACGACTATGAATCTGACTCGTACAGTATAAGTGATGGTGGCTCTCCCCAGCTAGAATGACAAAGAGACTGACTTCTCCAGTACGACAACCCAATGATTCCCCAATCCAATAACTCCATCCTCAAGGAGCGGGGTATTCCCTTCTAAGTTCAAGTGGCAACCAGCTCAAGAGGAGGGGGTGAAGAGAAGAATGGACGGTAGCCAGTGTAGCTACCTATCCTGGGATGCAAGACCAGTGTAGTCAAGTATCTTGTTGCAGGCTCACATATTTGACTTTGGAACTCAAGCTTGCTTATTGGCTTTACAACATTTGTACATACTTTGCAGGCTTTTTATTTTTGTACATGCCTGAACTTTTTTTTTTGAAATACTATTTACAGCAGCATTTACATAAGGAGTTTTTCCTCTTGAGCTAGTAGACTATCCCTCTTTTGAAGCTTTATCGCAACCCACAACCTCATGTCTTTAGACTTCCTAATCACTGGACGGGTTGGGGTGCACTTCCCTCCTTAGAGGAGGACAAATGTTTCCGCTTGTGTGCGTCTCATACCGGCAAATCCAATCCCCTCACCACCCCAACTGAGTTGAGCCATGTGAAAGGTGCAGGTGTCCAAGTTAGGTCATTATCAACAAGAGTCGTGCGTGTGCTCCGAAATACTCTACTTAGGCAGTCAAGAATCCATTGAACAAAATCCTGTGATCCTCAAAGAATTAAGTCAACTAGACCTGAAGTACCTCAAACTCAATTCCTATAAGGTTCCTGTTATTAGGTAGATTTTAAGGTCCAATCAAGCTCTAATCTCTGGATTTTACTTAGACTCATTCAACTATCAAACTCAATCCGAAAAATGTTCATGCTATGCAAATGCAGAATGCAGAAAATATTTTTGTGATGCAATTTTCAAGGATTTTGAACTTTTTATGGATTTTTGAAAAGATGATGATGATGATGATGCATATGCATTTTTTTGTCTTTTTCAAAAAGATTTTTCAAATGTTTTTGGATTTTAATTTTGCAAATGTTTTTGGGAATTTTTGAAAACAAAAAGATTTTGGCTGAAAACTAGGTGAAAATATGTACACGGGAGTGCTTCTTATATATACAAGAAGTGGGTTTTAAGAATTTACAGGGTAAGTGGTCAATTTTATACATATGTATAATGGATTTTTGGTGTGATGTTTATATTCCTCAAACTTATTTGACACAAGCTTTTCAAACAATTTTTAAAAACTATAGTCCAAAATAATTTTTACAAACATTTTTGCAAACATGTACACACATTTGAAAATCATTTTGCAAAGGATTTTCAAAACAGTATATATAGGTTTTTCAAAACATTTTTGCAACCATTTTTCAAACCATTTGCAAATCATTTTTAAAACATTTTATTTCACACAAAGAAAATAAATTTTACAAACCACACATTTTTACAAAGGTTGAAAACATATAACAAAATATTTTCAAAATAGTTTTCAATAAATGTTCACAAAGATTTTCAAACTATTTTTCAAACATTTTGCAAAAAACATTTTCACCTGATTTATTAATCAGTACATACACAAAGAATTTGAGGAACAAAACACCTTTTTATTAAGAATTTTTAATGAATTTTAAAGAATTATTAGCCATATTATTAGGAAAATACGAAAGTACGAGTTATGGCTAAAGTATATACACAGTATATACGACCCCCCTATACTTAGCTTGAGTTGTGTCCTCATAGATCAGAGAGAAAAGAGAAGACATAACTCTACTAAGTATAGGTAGGTCTAAAGAATAAAGGAATGGATGAACAAACGAATGAGAAGTTGGTCGTCCCCCTATACTTAGGATCAAATAATCCTAAGTATAGCAGACTGTTCACAACGCAGGGAGGTTCAAGGGTGGGAATGAACAGACCATACTCAGATTGTCTCCCCCTATACTTAGGGTAAGATATCCCTAAGTATAGACAAGAAGAGGAGACAATGGAGATGATCGAAATGAAAATGAAAGAACTCGGGGTGCAACCCCCCTATACTTAGGACAAAGTACGTCCTAAGTACAGAAAACTGACAACAAGGGGCGACACCTTTTTGATAGATAAAGAAAATAGAAAAGGAAAAGAAGAAAAGAAGAAAAGAAGAAAAGAATAAAAGAGATTAACATATGAAAGCATGATATAGACAGATGATCTGTACAACGGATGATGGAAGTGATCACCATGTATGAGATGCAGATGATGTGAGTTAAAGAACACATCTCATACCAGAAGAATGGGGGCAACGTCAATGGTCGGCGGGTCATGATCTAGATAAAGTTTCAGGCGCTGACCATTGACACGGAAGGTAGAGGAAGATGACGGTTCTGATATATCAATGCTACCATTGTCATGTACCTTCCTGACCACATAGGGACCTTTCCACTTGCTATGTAACTTCCCTGGAAATAATTTCAGCCTGGAATCAAACAACCATACTCTCTGGTCTGGCTCAAACTATTTGTGGCTGATGTGGGAACCGTGCCATGTTTTCACTTTCTCCTTGTACTGTAGGCTGCTAGAAAAAGCTGTGTCTCTCAGTTCCTCCAGGGCTGCCAACTCTGCTCTCCTCTGATCTCCTATACTCTCGGGATCCAATAATAACTCAGTTACTGCCCAGAGTGACTTATGCTTTATCTCCACAGGAAGATGGCACAGCTTGTCATACACAAGACGAAAGGGAAATGTCCCCAAAGGATTCTTGAAGGAAGTCCGATAGGCCCATAAGACCGAGTCCAAAAGTTGTGACCAATCCTTTCGGTCTGGCCGGACAACCTTCTACAACATAGTTTTTATCTCCAGGTTCGATACTTCGGCAAGACCATTAGTCTTAGGGTGATACGGTGTGGCAACCTGATGGTTAATGCCGAACTCGTCTGCAAGGGCCCTAACCTTATCATTGATGAAGTGAGACCCCCCGTCTGAAATCAAGACTCTAGGTACCCCGAACCGTGAAATGATATTTTTCCTCAAAAATTTGCATACGGTTTTAGCATCTGCAGCTCGAGCAAGGATGACCTCAACCCATCGGCTGACATAATCAACAGCGAGCAAAATATGCTCGAATCCCTGACTCTTCTGAAATGGGCCCATGAAATCAATCCCCCATGCATCAAAAACCTCACAAAAGTGAATGGGTTGCATGGGCATCATGTCTCTCTGTCCGCAGGTTCCCATTTTCTGACAGTCAGTACATCTCTTCACGAACTCATCAGAATCCTTGAAGAGAGTAGGCCACCATAGGCTGGATTGAAGCACCTTCTATGTTGTTCTTTTTCCAGAATGTTGTCCTCCTGCCTCAAGCTTGTGGCAGTATGTGAGGACGCTATGATGCTCTTCTTGAGGAATGCACCTCCTCCAGATGTTGTCCCCTCCTTCATGATAAAGGACGGGATCCTCCCAATGGTAAAACTTGGCCTTCGCCAGGAAGGTCTCGAGTTTCTTCCTGGGCCAACCTTGTGGGACCGTCTTGGCAACAATATAGTTCACAATGTCGGCATACCACGGGAGCGAGGTGATAGCCAGGATCGCCTCATCTGGAAATGTCTTTGTAATAGGTGCGCTGGGATCAGATTCCTCAAGATTCTCCAATCGGGAGAGATGATCCGCCACCACATTCTTTACTCCAGGCTTATCCTTAATCTCAATATCAAACTCCTGGAGTAGAAGGATCCATATGGTAAGGCGTGCTTTGGCATCCTTCTTGGCCATTAAGTACCGGATGGCGGTGTGATCTGTGTAGATTGTCACACTAGATCCGAGAATATAAGGTCGATACTTATCCAATGCAAAGACTATGGCCAGCATCTCTTTCTCAGTCACAGTATAATTCTGTTGGGTGGCATCCAAAGTCCGGTTGGCATAGTGAATGGCAAACGGCAATCCATCCCTCCTCTGTCCGAGCACAGCCCCAACGGTAAAATCTGAAGCATCCGTCATGACCTCGAATGGGAGACCAATCAGGTGGCTGAAGGACATGAGTTGAAACAACCATACCTTTGAGAGTCTCAAAAGACGCAAGACACTTATCATCAACAATGAACTCGGTGTCTTTCGTCAACAAGTCAGTAAGCGGTCGGGCAATCCAACTGAAGTCCTGAATGAACCGTCGGTAGAAACCGACATGCCCTAGAAAAGACCGTAATTGACGCAAATTGGACGGTGGATTGAGTTTTCTAATGATGTCCACTAGGGATGAGCACGGGTCGGGCTGGGCCGGGTTTTGAAGGGCACAGGCCCAAGCCCACTTAAAAAATTCGGGCCTTGGGCCGGGCCTAGGCCCGCAATTTTTTTTGTCCGGCCCAAGCCCAGACCCAGCCCAATTCCTTTGGGTCGGGCTTGAGCCGGGCCGGCCCATCTCCCAATTAAATATTATTAACTTTGACTCTTTTCTTTCAAGTTAATCTCAACTCAAGTTACACAAGACAAAATTGATTAAAACATGTACCATAATACTTGTGAAACAACTAAAATTCAATTCTACCAAATCCAAAGTTACACATGTGCACTCAATGCTAGATACCATGAATGTCCCTCATTTATAGAAATTGAAAGAGTGAACCAAACTTACCCAGTTAACAATAACAGGTGCACCAGATCCTACATGTTTAAAAATAGGCATAAGACCCATATTGGATAAATGTACAATAATAGAAAAAAGTCCGATTAAAAAAAATAAATACTAACAAATTCAAGAATAACCAAAAGAATCTAAATCAAATACTAATTAAGAAAATTAATTCTTATATGGAATACATTGATCATCAACTCATGTCACTGATGAATCTCCATTTCATCACCTTTATTCTATCATTTTGGCCTTAAAAACCCCAGCAAATGCATGTAAATAACAGCAATTTGTACATGATAGCATTCATTAGTTATTGTATTTATTGTACATAGAATAAGGTTTTTAATGCCAAAATTATGGAATAAAGAGAAGAAAAGAAAAAGGAATAAAATATTGCAAATATTTTATGACCCGAACCCCGAGACCAAGTCTAGAATGGAATTGGTCGACAAGGAATAAAGTAGGGGGAGATCAGGGCCAATAGCACAATAAATACCCCATTTATTTATTCATTTATTTATGCATTTTTGACACTTATTTTGTATATAATTATTCATTCATCAAATAAAGAAACTTTGTACATGAAAGTTGTAGATAATAATGTAAATAAAAATACAAAATTGAGTTTGTGTAAAAGTAATACTCAGTGTACATTTTATACACAGAATAAAAAGCAGAATCTCAACTTCACAGACCCATATCTTGCAAATAAAAACTCCAAATCACCCAAACTCACCTTTAATTGTATATAGCTTTCCAAGAACTATTTAATAAAATTGGTTTCATAATTTTTGGAGTCCATCTGTAAAAGTTAGGTTTTTGGCCTTTATTGTACATAATACATGATTAAAATATTCATGTTATTCAATATTTATTATTTCTATAAATTGATATTTTTAGAATTTTGTAAATAATATAAGTAATACATATACATATTGAATATAGAATAAAACTCAAAAATAAGTTGTAAAATAAAATAAGCTTATGCAATACATAGGCAAAATATCTATGTTGTATATGTATATAGAATAAAAGGGGAATTCATCATTTTATTCTTTATTTATCTATATTTTTATAATAATATAAATATCACTTATAATCTATTAAAAATGCAAATTCAAAATAAACCCCAATAAAATCCATTAAATAAATAAAAACTATAGAGAATATAGGTAAAATACCTATAAGTATTCCTACACACTACATACACTTATTTATTTAAATATGTAAATAAACTCATAAAAATTAAATAAAAATATATTTATACTCATAAAAATAAGTTATAAAATTATAAATTAAGAAAATAAAATAATAAGATAAAAATAAACAAAATAAAAATAAATACATATAAATATACTTATAAATACATAATTAAAATAAACCCATAATAAAATATATATAAAAAATAAATAAAAATCATAAATAAATACTACATTAATTAATAAACATTTTTTATTTTATAAATAAAATCTAAATAAATCATTTATTATGTTTAAAAAATAAGTCAAATTCGGGCTGATATGGACCAATCAGAGGCCAGGGAATGTTGACCTCCGGTCAACTCCCCCCTGCGCCTCTGAATCCCGTCAGACCTGTCCAGTCCCCCTTTTTTCTCCATTTTTCCCGCTCGATACAGGGATCAATCACCCTCGATCTCTTCACGGAAATTTCTCCTAGAATCGTCATGATCCTCGCCGCACATTCTATTTCTTTGTACATAGCCTAGATTCTTCGATATTCGCCGATCAAATAAGGGCGCCACTCATGTTTATAAATAACTCCATCTCCCTCCTCCGAGTTTTTTTGGTCATTTCCCGAGCCCTAGAGCCCACGCCTTCGGCCTAGCGTGCATCCAGGTGACAGCTGGAGGTCCGCTGAAGGTTGTGGAGGCTTGCGGAGGAAGGAGATGCGCCCACGGCGACGCTCCGGCAGTCGTCCTGCTCCCTGGAGTTTTCCAGGTATAAGAGCTACGCATTTATTTTCTTAGGTAGATTTTTATTCCCGCATTTCATTCCTGTCTTTTATTTTACATTTAGACCATTAGAATAGCTTAGGTTAGCTAAATCGAAGTTCGGCGGAGCTCTGCTCCGGCAACTTCGCCACCGTGCCCTCGACTGTTTCCCGACTCGTTTTCACCGTCATTCTGTCCCCCTCCGCTTTCTCTACCTCCAGACCACTCAAACCCAACCAGATCCTCCCTAGATCTGCGAACCGAAGCTTCAACTCCGCCGCTCGCCGGAAGCTTCGCCACCTCATCCATTTTGTATGCTAACAGCTTCAATTCCAGGTCGAGGGTGAAGCCCTCAAGCCATGTGATCTTTCTGTGCAAGTTTAGTGCGCCAAGATGCACCAGGAGATGAAGTACACGCCGCGGAGGTACCTGGAGCACCTTGCCTTCTCCGACATCGTAAGGGCGCTCCGGTCGTCCTCTGGCCGATCTGAAGCCTCCGGCAGATAGAGTGGAGCACCTGCGACGTACAGGGACCCTTGGGAGCAGCAAAGACCGACAGGGACGCGAGATGGAATCGGAAGAAGCTCGCCCCGGCGAGCCTTCTTCCCTGTTCTTCCATGCTAGCCCTCTGTTGTTGGATGAAGATCAAGGTCCCAGGTTTAATCGCAGACGTCCGACAGAGCAGCGTTCAGACCGTCGGATCAACTCGGGAGATCTAATCTTCACTGCCCATCGTCGAAGCATCATCGGCTCACGTGGATGCGATACGTGTCTAAGTGGGGAAGATCCAACCGTCCATCCAGCGCCTTTGGGGGTAAATTGCAAAACCAACCCCGCACTTTTTGTATTTAAATTTTAATTTTGTAAATAAGTTTTAATGTTGTAAATAAATTGCAACTTTTGTAAAAGGGCCCCTGAGTTTCTTGAAATTACAAAATGGTCCTTCTGCGCCTCACGTGCAGTCCACGTGAGGCGCGTGATTTTTGCACTGAAGCCCTGGCGGTTTTTTATAAATTGTAAAATAGTTCCAAAAATAAAGATAAATGTTTATTTATGTTGGTATTTTTGCACTGTGCCCCCTGTTATTTATTTTATTTGCAGAAATGCCCCTGTCAGGCTGTTTAAACTTTGTGTCTTTTATCCATTTATTAAAAATGCCTAGATAGCTCCTAAAAATCCAGAAAAATTAGGGTTGATGCTTCATGTCGTACACTTTCACGCCCACATTTTATTTTGCATTTTTTTGCATTTATCCTAATTATTAAAAATGAAAAAGGAGCCATTCTTGTACTGTCTAATTTATAAAATACCAAAAAAATATAAAAGGTTTTTGAAAAAATCCAAAAAAATTATATATGGTATATATATATATATTAAGTCCAGAAAATGAAAAAAACCTAAAAACAAGAAAAAGAAAAAGAAAAAAATCAGAAAGCTCCAAAATCCAACAAAAAATAGAAAAAACCTAAAAAATCCCAAAAATATATTTTTCTCTTTTATAATTATCTATATAGTATTATTAATGTATTAACATTAATTTGGGTAATTTTTGAAATTATTTTATATTTTTATAAACCCAAATTATGTTCAGCGTAGTTAATTGGTCCATATTGTGGACATTTTTGAAATTAAAAACACATAAAAATTAGAAATATATCAGAAAAATAACAAAAAAATTAGAAAAATATCAAAGCTAAAAAATATTATATCTATATATTTTAAGCATTTATATCTATATATGTATCCATATATTACATTACTTCTCTCTCTCCTCTTATATATATACCTCTTTATATATATATAACTATATTATATTATTAAAAATATAAAAAAATGAAAATATCAAAACAAAATAACAATTATAAAAACAAAAATATAAAAAATATATAAAAAATTAAAAACCCACAAAAACAATAAAGGATTGGACATGATCATTGAATTGAATAATTGTACAACCATGTTCACCACATCACCATTCGCCTCCCAGTGTTCGACCTCTACTTGTGCTTACACCTATACACATTTGCATGTAGAGTTATAATAAATGTTAACTCCACATTTTTGGATATTCATTGCATACATTTATTATGGGTTAATTATTGATTGATTTGAAAATTATTGAGCAGTCACCGCATCGACTATTGATCCGCCTTGTGGATTAATACGACCCTTGATTTTCCTCAGTCATCAAATGGTGCCGTTGCCGGGGAGGCAACGGATTTTGTATGAATTTTGTGTGGTTTTTAATTCATTTATTTAATTCTTTGCTCATGTCCAGTACTCATTTATTTATTTGTTCTTATTGAGATTAATGATTGACTGTTCTGACCCATCTCTTCTATTTGTCTTTGATGCGAGGGACCACCAAGCAAAGGAGGACCTCCTAGGAGGACCAATGCACCCAAGCAAGGCGGAGTTGGCTCTTCTACACCGGCCAACAGGAGAGAGCATCAAAAGCAGATGGAGGGAAATTTTGGATGGCAGTCCCATTTTTGCATTTTCTGTTATTATGTATATTTAAGTGAGAGAGTGACACTTGAATTGTAATAATACAGGACTCTCACAGGTACACTCCGATTCCCGAGGTCCAGTGCCCGAGGGATTGTTCCCTTGGGGGCCTCGATGGTTTTGACACTTTTCCTTTTTATTTTATTTTTATTGTTTTGTGTGAATGAACCCTTAGCCATAGGAATTGCTTGCTCGTAGAATTAGGTCCAAACACCTTAATATATTTGCATGATCCTATAGTGCGCTCTGGACCTAGATCAAATTCTAAACAGTTGCCTAACCATCTTCAAGCCTACGTGCCGCAGCCCACCCTGCCAAGCGCTGCTCCTGAAATCGATGTGTCGAGAGGAGGAGGGGTGAGCCTAGACCAGACTCTTGGAATGAAGATCGGTGAGTAACTTGTGGTGCTTCACGATAATAGCAATTTATGAACCTAGGGCGATTTCTTCGGCTTGCATTTGCATATAGCTTAGGTTATTCTGTTATGCATCCCGCATGGAGAGAGCTGGAGGCATTGTAAGTCTTCTTACTTAGCAAGCATCATCGATTTCCGACTTGCATGGCTTTTCCGATCTTCTCCTTCTGTTTTTGCCAACCTAGGATGCTTAATGGAAATTGGAACCTTGATAGGCACGTGCATTGAAAATACCCAAAAAAGTGATAACTTAAATAAAATCAGGACTGTTAACTCTATTGGACCTAAAATAAAACATAATGGACTTCCTTGTCTTGGGGAGAGCAACCCCCTCATTGTATGCATTTTAAATTGCTTACGTACACACTAAGGAGTAGAGCCCAAATCCCATCAAGCATCCCTAGTGTTTGTACAACTTTGTGATTCTCACCTCACTCTAAAATCAAAAGATAAACGACCGTCAGCTGACGGTCTTCACTGTGTTGAGTAGGTGAATTGGGGGTTTGCCTTGTGTCTTGATTGTGACTTGGAGTCCATTATGCTTTTCTTTCATTATTAGAGTAGTAGGTCCCGTCCGTGTGAGTCATGCATTTTTTTTAATCTTTGAGACTCTCTACCTCTCTTATACATATACCTGTTCATTTGCATTGAGTCGTGATATTGGCGCTTGAGCTCAATCATTTCTTCACCAAGCCCTTCGTTTCCCTCTTCTTCACCATTTTCTTTGTATCCACTGTACCATCCCCATCTTCTCCGGTTCGAGGAGAGCCTGCTCTTCGGACCACCATTTTGACGGTGTTCCCGCCCTATGTGGAACACCCAATTTTGTCTGTGTCTCGATCTTCTCGCCTGCCCTCCTCGTTCCCTTTGTTTCACTCTTCTTTCACCCGTGATATTGGCACGTAAGCTCAATCAGCTTCACCACTCTAGTATGTTACCCTTCTGATCCACCTTCCTTGTGTCCCCCGTATCACCTCTCCCTTTACCTGGGAATGATGTGCACATCGATAGCCCGCATCGAGGATTCCATGATTACCTTGATTATCAATATAAGACAGGCCAATGATGTTGAGGATGCTGAGATTGATTGTGGATTTGACTTTGGATACATGCATACGAGCGTATTGAGGATTTTTGATGATGCATAGAGCATAGGTGTGATACATTATTGAGGAATTTTAGTTCTCGCACACCGGATTGAGGATGGGATATGATGCGATGACTTGGTGATGATTTCATGAGTATTGGTTGATCTATCTATTTTGAGGTTCCACCCATCTTGATTTTGAGGATTGAATGATTATTCTGACTTGGAGTTCCTAATAAAGGTGTGCGGATCCTGCATGATCTCTCATCTTCCTGATTGAACCATCCTTGATCTCCTGACTCTTTGATCCACCTATGGCACTTTGAGGGTTCCTGATAATATTGTGCCATCTCAGCCAGATTGGATTGACCTGATGATTTTCTCCCTCACATGATCTTATGCCCTCCGGATGATTGAATGATTGAATGCTTCTGAGGACCTGAGATGACTTGCCAGCATTCCCTTGACCTACATTAATTTAGCTCGCATTGCTCCCCGAGGACTATCTGCGGGAGAATGCGACAAATTTCTAGGACTACGGTTTCATCCACTTTTTGGGTCGCCATTTTGGTGGGACTCGAAACCAAGTCGGATGATATGCTTGATTGGCCTTCCCCTGTGATTGTGTACCCGACTTGTCGGTACATGAGGCCAACTGTCTGATTGCTCTCCTTGACAGTCCTCGCAAGGACGAGCCTCGATATTCTGGTGATTCATCGCATAGTTCATAGCTCTTCGAGGGTTATCTGCGAGAGGCTATGACACAGTATAGCTCTCTTGGTCTCTTCTGCTGGTAGATGATCTGTCGTCTATCGAAACCACATTTTATGTCGATCCGTCTGATGGATCCGGCTCCTTCGTGCCCTTCTCTCTCCTTGACGACCCTCGCAAGGTAGAGGCACATTCTGAATATTCACTGCTTAGTTTGCATTGCTCTCCGAGGACTATCTGCGGGAGACTGCGACATTCTCTTTACGCTCGGTTTCCACTGCTGACTGTGTCTCCGATCTGCGGAGCACGGAATCGTGTCGTCTGATATACATAATTTTTGGTCTCATCTTGAGTTGCCTATCTGATCTGTGGATCATGAGACCCATCTGATTAGACTCCTTTGAGTCTGCTCACCTTGACGGTCCTCGCAAGGTTGAGCTTCTGATATCTGCTATTTTCATGCCTAACTGGCAACACGTTCCCTGAGGGTTGTCTGCGGGATAATGCCACATTCTTTGGACTTTCTGGTCTCTTTTGTTGGTAGCCGATGTGTCGCCTACCGAGACCGTACCTAATGATCCGTCTGATGGATCATGACGCCTTTGCATCCACTCGCCTTGACGACCCTCGCGAGATCGAGTCTTTTTCTGAATATTCATTGACTAGTATGTACCATTCCCCAAGGGTTATCTGCGGAGGGTACATCCCCTTGTAGGTACTCGGTCTCCTTCTGATTGTGTCTCCGATCTGCGGAACACGGAGCCGATTCTCCTGTTATGTACTTGGTCTCCTCCATGGTTGTGTCTCCTATCCGCGGAGCACGGAGCCGACTCTTCTAATTATTCTCTGATTCTGCTCACCTTGACAACCCTCGCAGGGTTGAGCCGTGACTTGCGGTATTCGGTGTGTCCCCATGATCTTCCGACCCCATGACCACCGAATGCCACAATGTCTCCTATTATTTATCTTCCATATCTTATTGAGACTATGATTGATCGGAGGAGCCTGTACTGCTCTTGCCTCCTCCCGGTCTTACGGTATCGGCTCCATTCCCTCATGCTGACCTTCTGAGCCGATTGACTGCTTTATGCTACCGGACCAGATATCTTTACTTTCTGATCTGTGTGTCCCCGGTAGCCGACACCCACCTGACTGCTTATCTGGGTGTCCTTCACTGTCTGAGTGCGTCACTGTTCTCACAGGGAGAAAATGGCGCAAGCACGGTAGTCGCTTACCAGATACCGTCCTGTACTTCACCAGCTTTTCACCGCTTGTATATATGTGTGCCTTTTTCATTCTTTCTCCCGTATGTTTAAGTGTGCCCCAGATCTATCGCCATATCTTTGTGTCAACACTTAGGACGCACCTTGTCCTAAGTATAGGGGGTACACACCGCGTTGTTCTTTCCTTGTTCAGTTTCGTCACTCCTGTTGTTGCCTATACTTAGGGATATCTCACCCTAAGTATAGGGGGAGTGATGTGTATATCCTCCATGATCTTTTCATCTATCTGTATATATCTATCTTTTCTTCTTTTCTTCTTTTCCTTTTCATATTTCTTTATCTATATAAAAGGTGTCGCACCTTTGTGTCAGTTCTCCGTACTTAGGACGTACTTTGTCCCAAGTATAGGGGGGGTGCTCCCCTGATTTGTTCATCTGTTTATTCCCACCCTTGACCCTCCCTGATTTGTGTACAGTCTGCTATACTTAAGATTACTTGATCCTGAGTATAGGGGGGACGGTCAACTTCTATTTCCTTCATCTCTTATTCGTATATTCTTTAGACTTTTCTATACTCAATACGAGTTATGTCTTCTCTTTCTCTTTTCCGATCTATGAGGACATAGCTCAAGCTAAGTATAGGGGGGTCGTATATACTCTGTATATACTTTAGCCATAACTCGTACTTTTGTATTCTCTTAATAATATGGCTAATAATTCTTTAAACCCTAATAAAAAGATGTTATTATTCCTCAAATTCTTTTTGTATATACTGATTAATAAATCAGGTGGAAATGTTTTTTGCAAAATGTTTGAAAAATAGTTTGAAAATCTTTGTGAACATTTATTGAAAACTATTTTGAAAATATTTTGTTACATGTTTTCAACCTGTGAAAAAATGTGTGGTTTGTAAAATTTATTTTCTTTGTGTAAAATAAAATGTTTGAAAAATTATTTGCAAATGGTTTGAAAAATGGTTGCAAAAATATTTTGAAAATCTATATATAATGTTTTGAAAAACCTTTGCAAAATGATTTTCAAATGTGTGTACATGTTTGTAAAAATGTTTGTAAAAATTATTTTGGGACTATAGTTTTCAAAAATTGTTTGAAAAATTTGTGTCAAATAAGTTTGAGGAATAGATACATCTAATAAAAATAATAAATAAAATAATAAAATATATATTATTATAAATAAAAATAAACAAAATTCTTTAATAAGTGTACATATATACCTATAAATAAAAACTAAATTGTAAATTCTTAATTCTTGTAAAATAAAGCGGCACGTCCGTGTAAATAGTTGTACATATTTTATACGTTGAGTGCGAAAATTATTTTATTTGCAAAAAATTCTTTGTGTAGAAGTCTTCTCTTTGTTTTCAAATTCTTGGAAAAATTGCATTATTCTTTGCATATTTGTAAATAGCATTTGCATAGCATTCATATTCTTTGATTGAGCTTGATAATTGAACTAGTCCAATAAAGTCGAAGATTGGAGCTCGGTTAGACCTTACCACACTTAACTGCACTAGAACCTCATGGGAACTAGGTTTAAGGTACTTCAGGTCTATGCAGACTTAATTCTTTGAGAAATCAGGGCTGGGTTCAAGTCACCTCAACTGACTAACTAGAACTTTTCGAGACACATGCATGACTCTTGCCGACCGTGACCTAACTTGGACACTTTGCACCTTTCACTTGGCTCAACTCAGTTGGAGTGGTGAGGGGGTTGGATTTGCTAGTCTGAGACGCACACGGGTGGAAACATTCGTCCTCGTCTAGGGAGGGAAGTGCACCCCAACCTGGTCCAGTAGCCATGAGGTCTAACGACAGGAGAGTGTGGGTTGCAATAATGCTTCAAAAGAGGGCTAGTCTTCTGGCTCAAGAGGAAAAAGTCCTTATGTAAATGATGTTGTAAATAATATGTTGAAAAAGAAAAAAAACTCCAAAAAAGTGGACAGGCTTGTAAATAAAAATAAAAGTGCCTGCTGGAGTATGTACAAATGTTGTATAGAAATAAGCAAGGTTGAGCATCAAAGTTATACCATGTGAGCCTGCAGCTGGATGACTTGACTACACTGGTCTTGCATCCCAGGATAGGTAGCTACACTGGCTACCGTCCATTCTTCTCTTTACCTCCTCCTCTTGAGTTGGATGCCACTTGAACTTAGAAGGGAATACCCCGCTCCTCGAGGAAAGAACTATTGGATTGGGGAATCATTGGGTTGTCATTCTAGAGAAGTCAGTTCCTTTGTCATTTCAATTGAGGAGAGCCACTATCACTTACACTGTACAAGTCAGCTTCATAGTCATAAGGGTTTGCGTATGAGCTAGGCTAGTTCTGACCTGGCTATTGAGGTGATTTGAACCAAGTTCTATGACTCTTGAAGGCTGTTGTGTTTTAAATTTGGTTCCCTACCAGGCTCCACACACAATTTCACATCAAGGTCTAACCTGAGCTCCAAACTTTGATTTTGTACAGATAAGTTTAATAGTCATGATCAATTCAATTTATTCTTTCAATTCTTTATTTTTGCTTTTTCTTTTCTTCTTTTTCTTTGTTCTCTTTTGAACTTATTGCATAAGTATTTGCTAGGGACTAGTAAAGGCAAGAATAGGGGGGTGATGAATCTCCATTTCATCACCTTTATTATATCATTTTGGCCTTAAAAACCCCAGCAAATGCATGTAAATAACAGTAATTTGTACATGATAGCATTCATTAGTTATTGTATTTATTGTACATAGAATAAGGTTTTTAATGCCAAAATTATAGAACAAAGAGAAGAAAAGAAAAAGGAATAAAATATTGCAAATATTTTATGACCCGAACCCCGAGACCAAGTCCAGAATGGAATTGATCGACAAGGAATAAAGTAGGGGGAGATAAGGGCCAATAGCACAATAAATACCCCATTTATTTATTCATTTATTTATGCATTTTTGACACCTATTTTGTATATAATTATTCATTCATCAAATAAATAAACTTTGTACATGAAAGTTGTAGATAATAATGTAAATAAAAATACAAAATTGAGTTTGTGTAAAAGTAATACTCGGTGTACATTTTATACACAGAATAAAAAGCCAAAATCTCAACTTCACAGACCCATATCTTGCAAATAAAAACTCCAAATCACCCAAACTCACCATTAATTGTATATAGCTTTCCAAGAACTATTTAATAAAATTGGTTTCATAATTTTTGGAGTCCATCTGTAAAAGTTAGGTTTTTGGCCTTTATTGTACATAATACCTGATTAAAATATTCATGTTATTCAACATTTATTATTTCTATAAATTGATATTTTTAGAATTTTGTAAATAATATAAGTAATACATATACATATTGAAATTAGAATAAAACTCAAAAAGAAGTTGTAAAATAAAATAAGCTTATGCAATACATAGGAAAAATATCTATGTTGTATATGTATATAGAATAAAAGGGGAATTCATCATTTTATTCTTTATTTATCTATATTTTTATAATAATATACATATCACTTATAATCTATTAAAAATGCAAATTCAAAATAAACCCCAATAAAATCCATTAAATAAATAAAAACTATAGAGAATATAGGTAAAATACCTATAAGTATTCCTACACACTACATACACTTATTTATTTAAATATGTAAATAAACTCATAAGAATTAAATAAAAATATATTTATACTCATATAAAATAAGTTATAAATTTATAAAATAAGAAAATAAATTATTAAAATAAAAATAAACAAAATAAAAACAAATACATATAAATATACTTATAAATACATTATTAAAATAAACCCATAATAAAACATATCAAAAAAATAAATAAAAATCATAAATAAATACTACATTAATTAATAAACATTTTTTATTTTATAAATAAAATCTAAATAAATCATTTATTATGTTTAAAAAATAAGTCAAATTCGGGCTGATATGGACCAATCAGAGGCCCGGGAATGTTGACCTCTGGTCAACTCCCCCCTGCGCCTCTGACTCCCGTCAGACCTGTCCAGTCCCCCTTTTTTCTCCATTTTTCCCGCTCGATACAGGGATCAATCACCCTTGATCTCTTCATGGAAATTTCTCCTAGAATCATAATGATCCTCGCCGCACATTCTATTCGTTTGTACATAGCCTAGATTCTTCGATATTCGCCGATCAAATAAGGGTGCCCCTCATGTTTATAAATAACTCCATCTCCCTCCTCCGAGTTTTTTTGGCCATTTCCCGAGCCCTAGAGCCCACGCCTTCAGCCCAGCGTGCATCCAGGTGACAGCTGGAGGTCCCCTGAAGGTTGTGGAGGCTTGCGGAGGAAGGAGATTCGCCCACGGCGGCGCTCTGGCAATCATCCTGCTCCCTGGAGTTTTCCAGGTATAAGAGCTGCGCATTTATTTTCTTATGTAGATTTTTATTCCCGCATTTCATTCCTGTCTTTTATTTTGCATTTAGATCATTAGAATAGCTTAGGTTAGCTAAATCGAAGTTCGTCGGAGCTCTGCTCCGGTGACTTCGCCACCGTGCCCTCGACTGTATCCTGACTCATTTTCACCGTCATTCTGTCCCCCTCCGCTTTCTCTACCTCCAGACCACTCAAACCCAACCAGATCCTCCCTAGATCTGCGAACCGAAGCTTCAACTCCGCCTCTCGCCGGAAGCTTCACCACCTCGTCCATTTTGTATGCTAATAGCTTCAATTCCAGGTCGAGGGTGAAGCCCTCGAGCCATGTGATCTTTCTGTGCAGGTTTAGTGCGCCAAGAAGCACCAGGAGACGAAGTACACGCCGGCGGAGGTACCTGGAGCACCTTGCCTTCTCCGACATCGCAAGGGCGCTCCGGTCGTCCTCTGGCCGATCTGAAGCCTCCTACAGATAGAGTGGAGCACCTGCGACATACAGGGACCATTGGGAGCAGCAAAGACCGGCAGGGACGCGAGATCTAGTCGGAAGAAGCTCGCCCCGGCGAGCCTTCTTCCCTGTTCTTCCATGCTAGCCCCCTGCCATTGATGAAGATCAAGGTCCCAGGTTTAATCACAACCGTCCGATAGAGCAGCGTTCATACCGTCGGATCACCTCGGGAGATCTAATCTTCACTGCCCATCGTCAAAGCATCATCGGCTCACGTGGATGCGACACGTGTCTAAGTGACGAAGATCCAACCGTCCATCCAGTGCCTTTGGGGGTAAATTGCAAAACCAGCCCCCGTACTTTTTGTATTTAAACTTTAATTTTGTAAATAAGTTTTAACGTTGTAAATAAATTGCAAATTTTGTAAAAGGGCCCCTGAGTTTCTTTAAATTACAAAATGGTCCTTCCGCGCCTCACGTGTAGTCCACGTGAGGCGTGTGAATTTTGCACTGAAGCCCTGGCGGTTTTTGTAAATTATAAAATAGTTTCAAAAATAAAGATAAATGTTTATTTATGTTGGTATTTTTGCACTGTGCCCCTTGTTATTTATTTTATTTGCAGAAATTCCCCTGCCAGGCTGTTTAAACTTTGTGTCTTTTATCCATTTATTAAAAATGCCTAGATAGCTCTTAAAATTCCAGAAAAATTAGGGTAGATGCTTCATGTCGTGTACTTTCACACCCACATTTTATTTTGCATTTTTTGCATTTATCCTAATTATTAAAAATGAAAAATTAGCCATTTTTGTACTGTCTAATTTATAAAATACCAAAAAAATATATAATGTTTTTGAAAAATTCCAAAATATATATATGGTATATATATATTAAGTCCAGAAAATGAAAAAAAACCTAAAAATAAGAAAAAGAAAAATAAAAAAATCAGAAAGCTCCAAAATCCAACAAAAAAATAGAAAAACCCTTAAAAAATCCCAAAAATATATTTTTCTCTTTTATAATTATCTATATATTATTATTAATGTATTAAAATTAATTTGGGTAATTTTTGAACTTATTTTATATTTTTATAAACCCAAATTATGTTCGGCCTAGTTAATTGGTCCATATTGTGGACATTTTTGAAATTAAAAATACATAAAAATTAGAAATATTCCAAAAAAATAAAAAAATTAGGAAAATATCAAAAGCTAAAAAATATTATATCTATATATTTTAAGCATTTATATTTTATATATATACCCATATATTATATTACTTCTCTCTCTCCTCTTATATATATACCTCTTTATATATATAACTATATTATATAATTAAAAATATAAAAAAATGAAAATATCAAAACAAAATAAAAATTATAAAAACAAAAATATAAAAAATATATAAAATTAAAAATCCACAAAAACATTAAAGGATTGGACATGATCATTGAATTGAATAATTGTACAACCAAGTTCACCACATCACCATTCGCCTCCCAGTGTTCGACCTCTACTTGTGCTTACACCTATACACATTTGCATGTATAGTTATAATAAATGTTAACTCCACATTTTTGGATATTCATTGCATACATTTATTGTGGGTTAATTGTTGATTGATTTGAGGATTATTGAGCGGTCACCGCATCGACTATTGATCCGCCTTGTGGATTAATACGACCCTTGATTTTCCTCAGTCATCAGTCACACGCTTGACTTTCTTGATTTATAAACATTGTATGAAGACATGATACAAGAAGAGAGTGCACATGAAATAGGTGGGAGTTTTCATGCATGTAGGATGTGAGAAAGGATTCGGGCCCTCTTCGGGCCGGGCCTTGGGCTGGGTCGGGTTGGGCCGAGCCAAGCCCGAGCCTGGCCCAAAAATATTTGGGCCTAAATATTGGGCCCATGCCCGGCCTGATATTCCTTTGGGCCTGGGCCGGGCAGGGCTTCGGGCTGGGCCGGGCCGGCCCAGCCCAATGCTCATCCCTAATGTCCACCTTGGCCGGATCGACCTCCATGCCCATGTTGGAGACGATATGACCAAGGACCGTCCCCTGAGTCACCATGAAGTGACTCTTCTCCCAAGACAAGACAAGATTGACTTCTATGCAGCGCTGAAGCACATGGTCTAGGCAGTCAAGATAAGCATCGAACCTGTCGCCATAGACCGAGAAGTCATCCATGAAGATCTCTACACAGTCACCCACCATGTCCGAGAATATGGACAACATGCACCTTTGGAAAGTCGTCGGGGCGTTACATAGACCAAAGGGCATCCGTCTGAAAGCATAAATCCCAAACGGACAGGTGAATGTCATTTTCTCCTGGTCTTCGGGCGCAATGGCCACTTGATTGTATCCAGAGTACCCGTCAAGAAAACAATAATGACTCTTCCCAGCTAGCCGCTTGATAATCTGATCAATGAATGGCAGCGGGAAGTGATCCTTCTTGGTGGCCTCATTCAATCGTCTGTAGTCCACACAGACCCTCCAAGAAGTGGGTACTCGGGTAGCGATCTCCTATCCAGACTCATTCACAACTGTAGTGATACCCGTCTTATTGGGTACCACATGTAATGGAATAACCCATTTGGAGTCGGAGATGAGGTAGATAAAATCGGCGCTCCACCACTTCGATATTTCTTTCATGACCACATCTCGAAGATTCGGGTTCAGTTGTCGTTGGAACTCACGCGACGGCCTAGCGTCATCCTCAAGATAGATGTGGTGGGAGAACAGAGCCGGACTAATCCCCTGGAGATCAGCTATACTCCATCCTATCGCCTTGCGGTTTCTTTCAAGAACCTCCATCAGACGAGATTCTTGCTCTCCAGTCAAACCTGCTGAGATAATGACTGGGTGCATATCTGGCTCACCCGCAAGGAATCTATACTTCAGCGACTGCGGCAGAGGCTTAAGTTTTTGACAATTGGGAGGTGGCAGATCTGGCTTCTGATATGTCTGTGTGAAGGCGACCAGGTCTGCACGGGAGAACTCTCGCTCTGCATTAGAATCTGACGAAGGGCGGCCTGCTGAGTCATCAATAAACTGCACTGGCTCGCACTCTGTCATGATTGTTGGCTCAGAAGGAATCAGACAAGGCAAATAGTCATCAAAATCATCCCAGTTAATGTCTGAATCCGAGGGATCTGAAGAAAATGAACAGGATTGAAAATCATCAGCATCATTCGTCCCAACATTGTCAGCCTCAAGTGTATCCTCGTCCAGGTGTGTGCTCTCCAGGCTCTCGATTGCCATAAGCTTGAGATATGGTGAATCTGTAGGCAAGACGAGGGTCTGTGCTACGGGATCTGTCCAGTTGGATTCATCATCTGTCATCACGAAATCACACTCCTGGTGGATGTCTAGCTCTTCCTCTGTCATCTGCGCGGCTTCGCTAGACTGCTCCGAGCATTCTAGCTCCCTGGCTATGGTTTCCTCGATCGTCTCTATTTGTATGGTTTTGCCCACTACGCAAAAACATACCTGCCCACTATCATGATCGGTCACCGCCTTGGTTGTGGCCAAGAATAGACGTCCGAGTATGATGGGGGCATCAGTTACCAACTCAGGGATCTCCATGTCCAACACAACGAAGTCCACGGGGAATTTCATGCCCTGAATGGTAACGGCCACGTCTTTCAATAACCCCTTTGGCCTCTTAGTCGACCTATTAGCAAACTGAAGGACTGTCCTGCTCTTAAGAAGAGGACCAAACTCGAATCGGTCGAGTAAGGTTGTCGAAAGAAGGTTAATTGAAGAGCCGCTGTCTAACAGAGTACGATCAAACTGCTGCTCATGAATCTCGCATCTAACATAGGTAGCTCCCGCATCTGGTCGCTTGGCTGGCAGTTTGTTCTGAATAGTGCAGCAAGTGAAATGGGTGAGCACATGGATCTGATCTCTGTGGTTCCTCCTCTTCCTGTGGACTGTAGTCTTCTCTTTCAGGTTCTTTTTGAAGAGGGGGATGTGCTCACGTGCTTCTTGTAGAGTCAACTGAATATGGAACCTGTCAATCATCTGGTTGCTGAACTCTACCTGTTGGTCTTTTTTAGGGTTTTCTCTTTTGTTCCCCTTCGCCCGGCAGAGTGCCTCGGGGAAGGGGATGGTAGGGGCCTCCTTAGATGGAGGACTAGGAATAGGTCCCTGTGCCTGTGAAGGAATAGAATCCATACAATCATCATCATTCAACACATATGAATCCGCAATTTGAACAAAAACCTTTCCTTTATTCATATTTTGTTTTTCTTGTTAACACAGTCCATAGATACAAAATGTGGTAACATCACAGAAGGACGCTCAACAAAAGTAGATGTGGTGGCCTCAGTACCACCACCGGCACCTGTCTTCGCGGCATCAGCACCGCGCTCTGGCCCTGCATCCAAAATGGTGGCATCAGCACCACCGTCTGCATCTGGTGTCACGACGGCCTCAGCACCGTCGTCTGGAACTCCATCATTGGTGGCATCAGCACCACCGTCTTCAACATCATCAGCGGCATCAGCACCGCTACTCTGCTCCTCTGGCGCTCCTGATTCAGCATGTGGTTGTCGCTCAGAAGAGGCGTCGATGGCTGGCATCCTACCGCTCCTAGTAGTCACAAAATCAGCATCATACAAAGAATAAGACATATCAATCAAATAGTCACTAGGAGAGGTATCCTCTGTAGACTCTACCTGCTTAGACTTTCTTTTCAGATTGTTCGGTTTGGTTTAATCTGAGCGGGTATGGTGGTTTTTCCTTTGATTATTTCCCTCATCTCCTGCCAGAACTCATCCATTTCTTGCCGGAAGGATGCTCGCTGTTCGTAGAGCAAGCGGGCAAGGTCATCGAGAGTCGGGTTCTCAAAAGTGGGGGTTTGAGAACCGGATGGGTTCCCTTGCGGAAAATGAGGCTGCTGCTGCTGTGGTTGATACTGGGGAGGATGAGGATAAGACTGATGAGGCTGCTGACGCTGCCTCCACTGCTGTCCCTGATAGGCGGGACAAGGACCCTGCTGGTAATGTTGCTGGGCGTACTGGGGATGCTGCTGCTGCTGTGGTTGATAACTGCTCTGCTGTCCTTGAGATGGATTCTGCTGCTGAGATGAGGATCCACCGTTGCCCCAACTGAATCCGAGATGATAGCGACGGATCACGGGCTAAGGGTACCGATTGTACCAAATCCCATTGACTTCCATCAATGGTTCCTGCTCGAAGGAGGGTGGAGAAAGAACTGCCAGTGGCTGCTCCGGCTGATAGACCGCCATCTGAGTGTCTTGAGATGGCGGTTGTGCTGGGTAGTATTGTAGCAGCGGGACCGGCTCTGCCTGGATGTGGTTAACCTGGCGGTACGAGGCAGAGGGTTGGGATGAGCTGCTACTGCTCGGATCAGCCCGTGATCTGGAAGGCTGCTTGGAAGAAGTCTGTGCCTCCTGGACGCAGAGAATCTACGTCTTCAGATCACTCATTGTCTTGGTAATTTGGTCCATCTGGGCCACGCCTTGCTTCTGTTTCTTCTCGAGGATCTCGAGACGGTCCAGCTTCTCACTAATGATGCCCATGTCGGCTGCGGCTGATTCGGCTTGGGTTGCGGCTGCCGACGAATTGTTAGGACCGGCATCGATGCGGGCGATCCTCTGGAATGATCCCGCTCCTTGCGGGGGCTTCTGCTGTGTGTAAACATGGGCTTGGGCCATGACGGTTGAGTTCTCTGCCATGCCCTCGTAGATGGCCCAAACGTCGTCTTCACCTTTCGAAAAGTAGGATCCACCGCAAGAGGCATTGACAAGCCCCTGCAGCTCCGGTGTCAGCCCACAAAAGAAGCTCTGAACTAGATTGGGCTTGGAGATATCGTGATGTGGACACCGGTCAATGAGCTCTCGGAATAGATCCCAGGCTTCATGGAATTGTTCATTCGGGATCATGACAAAGTTGCTGATCATAGCTCTGACTGCATTCGTCCAGCCGAGAGGGTAGTACTTCTTCAAATACGCAGTCCAGAGATCTGCCCATGTGTCGACGAATCGCCCCAAATGTTTGAGCCAGTATGCGGCTCTGTCAACCAAGGAGAACGGGAAGGCGAACATCTTGATAGTGTCCTCGGTCATCAACCTGTTATGAATTGTGCTGCAGATCATTTCAAATTCTTGGAGGTGGAGGTGTGGCTCTTCGGTCGGCAACCCATGGAATTTAGGCAGAAGCTGAATAGTGTGGGGCCGAAGCTCGAAATCTCCATGGATATGCGGGAGTCGGATCCACCGATGTGTGAGGGAAGCTGCCGGATTGTGCAATTCTCGCATGATAGTTTGCGGCGGCCTCTCCTGGTTGGGTTCTCCTCCCTGGTTCTCTACAATAGGTATATCACCTCCACCGCCACCGCCACTGCCCCCAGGTCGGTTCTCTCTCATCTATGCTATCTCTCGCATGAGATCACCCATGAATACTCCCTGGTCGCGGATCTGCCTCTGTATGGTCTCCAGGGATGCAAGAAGTGAATTGTTGATGGCGGCTTGATCAAATAAGAAAGGAGGGTGATCATGTTCATCTGGGTGCTCTCCTCTGTCAGCCATGTCTGGGTTCTCTGAAAAAGTAAAAGAACCCATCTCAGGTGTCGTCAAATGTTCTGAGCTCTGCGATGCACTAAATTCTGAGACTCTTGGACTGATGGAAGGGGAATGAGAAGAGTGGTCGAGGGGGAACAGGTTGAAAGTGAACTCAGGCTCAGAGAGCGAACTCTCCGAGGTTGTCCTAGATGAATGAGGAGGAGTGCTGGATAGCGGTGCCGACAGAGTCGGCCTAAGAGATCTCCGTCCCATCATCTTGATTATTGGGAAGAGCAAGGTAAATGCAGAAGAAGAAGGAGGAAGCAAAATTACGCACAATTGTGTTGTGTTTTTGATCTTGACCTAAAAGAAACTAGCAATCAAACACAAAATAGGGGTGAGTTCACCAACTCAACACATGAAGCCGTGAAGGTTCGGCTTTTATCTTGTCAATTTTAGCTTGAATTCAGGAATTTATCTTATCACGGGTCCTTAGAGCGCTACGCCTAAAGGAGAGAGAGTACTGTCGGAAAAGTATTCCCGTACTTGTCCTCCTCTTGTGTAACATGTAGCTTGAGCTTTTTGAGGTCCTTGTAACCCTTCCTGGATCCCTACTCAGCCAAAGAATAAGAGGGAGGAAGCCGATAGGTGAAACCGATACTTCGGACCTCGCTCGCAACGGAATCACCCGTGAGCGTGCAAGATCCTACTCGGACGCAGACGGTGAGATAGACACACCCGTGAAGGCGTGGCCTATGCTCGGTACTTCGGACAAGGTCGATGCTCACACAATGGTGAGTCACCAATGGTGACCAAGCCCTACTCGCCTACGTACGATAGTAGCGCCAATACTTCGGAAATCCAGGCGATACACAAGGCAGCCACAAACTATCTTTTGGGCTCTAATCATTACGAAGCACTCAACTCACTTGGAAGGAGACCTTCCCATGCAACCTGAAAACAAGTGAGAGTGTTACTCTCCCCAGTCAGTGAATCCAATTATCAATTTTATGTAGGTCAAGGTTTTCTTAGCAGTCCCTTTTTAATTTTTTTGGTGTTATCGCTTCTTTTGAGTAGATTCAAACAAGCGCCTAATGATTTTTGTATTTTCTTGATCCTACTTTGTCCAAAAACGGAGGGAGAATAGAGTCGGAAAAGCCGTGCAAGTCGACACCAAGATGGAAATCTCACCTTTGTGCCTAAATGATGAATGCTAAGTAAGAAGACTTACAGTGCCTCCAGCTCTCTCCATGCGGGATGCAAAGCAGAAATTTATAAACCTAATCTAAATGCCGGTATGCAAGTGGAAATCGTCCTAAGCAGGAAATTGCTAGCGTTAAGAACCACAAGTCAACCACCAACCTCCAATCCTAATGTCCGGTCTAGGCTCACCCCTCCTTCTCTCGACACATCGAGTTTAGGAGAAGCGCTTAGCGGATGAGCTCGCGGCACGTGGATCGAAGATTAATGACTAACTGTTTAATTAAACTAAGTCCAAATACGATCTATAGGAACATGCAAAGGTTATTAGTGTGTTTGGACCTACTCTAATCGATCAAGCAAAGCCTAAAACTAAGGGCTCAATCCACAAAAGAAATGAAAAATGAAAACAAAACCGGAAAATGACAATCGTCAGACGCGATGAAATCCGCGGTGAGCCCCCCGGGGTGAACAAACACCCAGAAATTAGGCCTGGAAGTCTGAGTGTCCAAGTCCTATATTATTACAAATTAATAATCACTCTCTCACAAAATAAAATGCAAACTAATCTAATCACTCTCTCACTCCTCCTGCTCTCTCCTGCCGGCTTGGCTTAAGAAAAGCCGGCTCCGCCTCACTTGGTTGCTCCAGATCCCCTAGGCGATCCGCCTCGCTCCGCGGTCCCTCGCAAGAAGACAAAGAGATGGTCAGAAAAGCTCAACAATATCTATCAAGAATAAGAGAGATAAACAAGCAATGGTAGACAACTAATCACATCAAGCAAAAATATGAACTACTCATTGTTGCTCCCTGGCAACGGCGCCATTTGATAACTAGGAATTTCTAGCAATCTAGTATTCCACACAAGGCGGGAACACAAGGGTCGTTGTGGTGACCGCTAAAAATCCCTAGTTAATCAACAATTAACCCACACAATAGATATCAAGAAATGACAAGCAAATGTGGAGCTAAAATTTATTTTTAACTCTACAAACAAGGTGTATAGATCAAGTATGCAGAGAGTTCGAACACAGGGAGCAAGGCAGGGTAGATCGACAAATGTGTGTGTGAGTGAATGTGATGTGATGTCTACACTATGCAAATGTAAATATTTTTGTGGGTTTTTAATTTTTAATTTTTTTAAAATTTAATTTTTAATTTTGTATTTTCTTTTTTAATTTTCTAATTTTATATTTTTCTTTTTATATTTTATATTTTTTTCTTTTTCAATATTGGAATAAATAAACTATGTATAAAAGAAGTGATAAAATATTTATAAAAATATGCAAAAATAGTCAAAAATTCAGAAATAAAATCTTTTTGATCTTTTTATGGTTTTTACTGTTTTTGTGATTTTTGGGTATTTTTCCAGGATCTTTTTGTTATTTTTAAAAACTGAAATAAAGAAAAATAGGGAATAAGCTACTAGTTGTGAGTAAAATAGGAATGAAAAATATCAAACAGCCACAAAATTTTTCCAAACTAACTTTAAAATAAAGAGAATAAAATGGGGAATCTACAGGACTTGAATTTGTATTTTTCTGATTTTTCTACGATTTTATATATTTTTTTGAAGTTTTAAGGTATTTTCAAATTTTTAAGGTTTTTCTTTTGCAATTTTTAGTGATTTTTGGACTGACACTAAAATAGGATAAAATAGACAATAGATATTTTTTTTGGAATTTTTCTAGGGGTTTTGATATTTTTTTTAGTATTTTCTAAGCTAGACAGTACTGAAATGGCATATTTTTTATTTTTAATAAATGCTAAAATGCAACGAAAATAAAAATAAAAATCTGGCGTAAAAGTGCAAGTGAACAGGAGCTTAAGTTGAATTTTTGGGAATTTTTTGAATTAACATGAGGCCTTAAATAAATAGAGCAAGCACACAAAAATGTTCAGCCTAGCAGGGGTATATATGCAAATACACAAACATCCAGGGGCATAAATGCAATTTTCCACAAAATATAACACTTAATATTTAATTTTCTGGACTAATCTCAAATACCCAAACCCGGGAGGGCACAGGTGCAAAATGTCCCCAGGGTGCGTGACTTGCACGCGCTTGGGAAGGACTCAAATGTAATTTCCAAAATGCCTGAGGGCTCCCATGCAAAATATCCAAAATTTTTACACTTAAGCTAAATGTTCGAGTACTGAAACGAAATAAACAAAATGTCGGGGGCCTCTTTGCAAAAAGCCCACACCTCACGCGAACAGGTCACGTGAGCTGACGTGGTAGAGGACCTAAGTGTAATATTGGGAAACACAGGGACCTAATTATAAAATTTACAAAAGTTTTAAACTACCAAGGAAAGTTTATAGACTAAAATAAAATTACAAAAGTACGGGGGATATACTTGCAAAATTCCCTCGCTAAGGAGATCGAACGGCTGCGGCTCTTCACTTGGACACGTGGCGTGATCTCCTCGTGCGATACCGGTTCGGTCTGGACGCCTGAGATTAAATGATCTCCTCGCGATGGACGGTTCTGGGCATCCTAGATCCAACGGCGGCTGTAGCGTCTGGGCCTCCTCCTTGATCCGACGGCTGCGAAGGCTGGAGCAAGAACCGCGGAGGAACTCCAGCGAGCCGAGGTTCTCCGAGGTGCTGCTCCTCCTCCGGTGGACTTCTTGGCTTCAAAATGAGGCTGGAGGGTCCTCTGGTCTTGCTCTTTCTCCCTGAGGGCTTCAAAATAGCTCGGCGGAGGTCGAGGCTCGCAGAGGAGGAAGGCGGAGCTGGGGAGCTCGACCGAGCTCCGGCGAGGTCCAAAATGCTCCCAGGCGTGCGTCAAAGGACGTTGACCTGCAAAATAGAGTGAGAGGGTCCAGGGCAAGTTGCCTGGACCCCGCGGTGGTGACAAGATGGCGTGACGCGGCGGTGGGGCTCTCGGCTGGAGGTGCGCTCCGACGAGGGGGTCTGATGCGATGATTCGATCGATGAACGTGCTAATTTTTTTAAGGGTTTTCGATCCGACGAGGGGGTCTGAATTTTAATTATTTTTATGAAGTATATTTTTATAAGTTTACTTTTATACCCCTTATAGGTATATTACCTATATATTTTATTAATTAATTTTTATTTTGGTATTTTTAATTTCTTTACTTCTGTTTATTATATTATAAAATTATAAAATACTTTTATACATGTAATAATATTTTTATTCTATTATTTTGATGTGTTTTGTATATTTAATAAAATATAAGTATGTTTTCTACAGGTATAAGTATAGGTAGTTTACCTATGTATGATATATATACATATATTTTATTTTGAATTTCGTTTAAGTTTTATTCTGATTTTAACACACAAATACATTATACATAATATTTACAAAATTATAAAAATATAAAAATATAAAAATAGTTAATAAATAATAAATTGAATATTTTAATCTGTACAAGTATACAATGTGGGTCCAAAACTCAACTTTCAAATCGTAGCTCCGCCAAATGCAAAACCACTGCCATTAAAAAGCTTATTTTATTCTATATACAATTAAAGGTGAATTTGCTGCATTTGGAGTTTTCATCTGTGAGATATGGGTCTGGGAAGTTGGGATTCTGGATTTTTATTCAGACCATAACTTTTTATCTATGTATTGTTTTTCAGTGAAATCAATTTTTGTATTTTTCTATATAAAATTATCTACAACTTTCATGTACAAAGTTTCTTTATTTGATATATAAAAAGTGGAACCAAAAATGGATCCCAAAATGAATAAAGAATGAATTAAAAAGTATAGGTATTTGACCCTTATCTCCCCTACTTTATTCCTTGTCGACCTATTCATCAAGATGCCTAGGTCTCGGGGTTTCGGGTCATAAAATATTTACAATATTTTACTCTTTTTCTTTTCTTTTATTTATTCTATAATTTTGGCTTTAATTGCAGTATTTTATACACTAATTACATGTACATGCATGCATGCTAATATGATGTATTTAATGCTATTTACAGGCATTTGCTAGGGTTTTTAAGGCCAAAATGATAGAATAAAGATGATGAAATGTGGATTCATCAGTGGTGTAGACCCCAATCATAGGTTTCATCGTCTCTTGTCTAGCCTGTTTGTCATCGGAGGAGATTTGTGGCATTACCTCTGAAATGTGTTGCCGCATCCCGAATTGCCTCATTACCCGGTTGGGTGCATGCATAACAACGACGTTGAAGCATATCAGCATTATCTTTGATCGCCAGATAGCCCGGCCCTCACGGCATATCTCAGGTAGTTTCACCACATGTTGGGCCTCATAGGGTGTCCATGTAATTTGTTGATGGTAGTCTATGAATAATTTTCCATTCTGAATACTAACGATAAAATTAAGCAGCCCATATACCCGATGCTCTTCTTGTAGATCCAACTCATTACGGTAAAATGACAGGTGAGTGGTGGAAACATTCTCCCTGTGTGACCTCCTTCCTTCCGTCACCTATTTAAATACCGCTAATGTAAGGCTCACATTAAAACAAATATACCTACCCAGTATGGAAATTGTTTGGACCTTGATGCGTAAGTGGTTGATCATAGAGTTGCCTCTACCAACTGATACAGACGTGTGCGACCAATGTGGATGTGCTCCCAAGACCATGTCTAAATGCAGGGGAGGAACCAGGAATTTCATCAAGGAGGGGCCGAGTATACAACTATTATGTATGCTTAAAAAATAGAAAAATCTATGTATATTTGAACGCTATTTTTAAATAGAATTAATATTTTTAAAATGAACCTCTTTCAATCTTGATAACTGTAGAATTTAATCTATTATTAATGTTAGAATTTCAAATAGATTGGTATTTTCCGTGGCTATTTTTAAAATTGGATAAATATACTAATTTAAGCCTCTCTAAATCCATCATAAAAAGGTTAAATTATCAAGTGAAATTTTGAAACAAAAAAATCATGGTTAAAAGGAAACACTGAAATTTTATTTTATTTATAAAGAGTAAAAAATAATGGAAGATATAAATAAACTCGAATACAATTTTATATAAAATGTCATATATGTATATAGTATATGTATATAGTTGCACTTCTTAATTAACGACCATAAAAAATAAAAAAATACCATTTTTTATTCAAATAAATAAAGTGACGAAAATTCAAAAAAATAGTTAATTTTTGTAAATATTTTTATCTCTCTTTATCTTTATCTCACTTCAATTTTCATCTCTCTTACCTCTTCAATCAAAAATTCAAAAATTCAAATTTCATTCTCTATCTTTTCTATTTATATGGCTCCTTCTCCATCATTCCAACTCGATCAATCTTTGGTGAGAGGAGCTCGATCTTCAAGAGTCTTCTTGTCATCGAGAAAGGTGCCTAGCCTCCAAGCCGTCCGATGACAGCGCGTCGGCCTCCGTCAAGGTGATCAAGGTCTTTTTCTGCTCCTAAGGTGAGATCCATTTTTCCTTGTTTTATCTTAGATTAATCGTGGATTTATTTTCTCACAAGTTCTTTTCAATGTCATTTTTTATCTAGATCATTAAATCCATCACGACTTGATCATCACTCAACTCGAGTTTTCACTTCATTTCTCAAACTCTCCACATTCATTTTCTATCTCCCACGATCTATCAACTCCGACCAAGCACGATGGCCGGAGACTCGGATCCATTCCTCATTTTTCGTCGGATCCCCATTCACATTTTCCGTTTTGATTTTGGGGCCAAGTCATCTTGGTCGCGTCCTGATTTGTCCATAAATAAAAAGAATAAAAAATATGTTTTCTTTCTAATATTTGTTTTACAGGATCACATAAAAAATTGAAAAAATATAAAAGAAAAAATATAAAAAATGTTGTCTGCTAATGTTTACATTCAAAATAAAAAAATAAAAAAATCAAGTCGTAGGCGTTGCCTCTCCATCCTCAGGCGACGTCCACGACCACTCAGTCGTCCTCCGCGGTCGAGAGCCGCCACCTTCGGGCGCCGCTCCCAGCCGCGCCTCCATAGCAGGCGTCGCGTGCCTCAATGCCGATGCAAGGAGTCGTCGCCGCCACCTGCGGCCCGTCATCACCTCAAACTATGCCTGGAGGAAGCCCCTCCGCCGTCCATCTTCAGCCACCCTCCCGCGCCCCCGCACTTGGATACCCATCGCGCTGTAGTCTACCCCCCGATGCCATTGCCTGAGGAGGAGCCCTCCTCTGCCAACTATTGAATCCTCCGTACGATCGCCGTTCGCCGACCTCCGCGCAGTACGGCCAGTGCCATCGCCTTCGCCTGGAGCTCCAATAGGTGGCGCATCCGATCTTCACCACCGCGCCCGCCAGTGCGCGTCACCACCATCCAGCCCGACATCGCAGGAGCAACCGCCGCACAAGGCCACCTTCTATTGCAGACCTGCTGCACCATCCATTGAAGTCGCCATGGACTACCGAGTCCACCGCCGCTGTCGTGCCTTAAGTCGCCGCCCATTGGCTTGGAGGAGAAGAGAAGGGAGGGGCGGCGCCCCCACATCCCTTAGGCTTGAGAACAAAGGAAGAAACCAAAAACCCTAGGGTTTAAATTAAAAAATTGGAAAACTATCAAACCAACCCCTAGAAGTTTTGGAAATCACGAAATAGCCCCTGCACTCCATAGCCTAGTGCATGCGTCGCACGTATACCTTGGGTAAATTGCATGTTTCCCTCTGCATTTTATTGTGGTTATTTTTAATGCAGAAACATTGAATAATTGTGTTTAAGTCATGTTTATCTAGACTTGATTTTGCATAACCTTTTCATTGAAATAAATATTTTTGTTCATCAATAAATTTTCCAAAAATCAAGTTGGATTCCTGTTATGTACATCTTCATTGTGGATAAGTTTCATTGCATTTTAGTTTCATCTATTATCATTTAAAAATCAAAAAGAGTGTCTTTTTCTTTTCCTGAATTTAAAAAATTCATAAAACTTTGAATATTTCTCCAAATATTCCAAAAAAGTTAGAGTGGTTTTATTTCATTGTCTTTTAATTTCTTTCCAAATTTTGTTCTTTAACTATTTATAAAACTTAAAAAAACTGAAAAATATTAAAAAACTTATAAAAACGTAAAAAATTCTACAAAAATCCAAAAATAGTGATTTCAGTCTTTGTTTATAGATAAATATCCTTATTTTATCATAAAAATAATTGACAGGAGTTTTGGGCATTTAAACATTTTTAAGTTGTAAATTACTCCAGGCTATGCATTGTTTCTCATTTTTACCATTGTTTGATTTTTAGAAAAATACAAAAACATCTAAAATTCTACAAAAATTTCCAAAAACATTTCTAAATCTATAAAACACAAAAATATTTTCTCTGGATTTTTCTAAGCATTTTTTATATAATTGAAAATTACAAAAAGAGTTGGTGTGTGTATTTCTTATCTTGTGCGTATTACTCCTTATTTTAAAAAAAATTGCAAAATCAAAATCACTATAAATTTGAAAATCAGAAAATAAAAAAAAAGAAATAAAAAATAAAAAAATAAAAAGAGAAAAATTCCACAAAAACCAAGGATAGTTTGCCTTTGAGATTCCTGCTTTTTTTAATTGATTTTTTGGTTAATCGAATAACCCTCAGGAATTGTAGCCTCTCTGAATTCGATCATGTCCGCTATACAGGTAAATAAGTAGCAAAAATAAAAAAATTTGTTTGTTTGTCACGAGAAATTTGGGGATAACAATAGTATTTTATATCATTAATTATCGATCCACGAAATTCCTGTAGCAGCACCTCAAAGTCAGCCAAGACTACATTTGTCTCACTGTACTTCCGTTCACCTTGAAAGGCAAAGCTGACTACTGGGTGAAGAATCTAGGAGTGATGATTATCATGTATAATCATTTCAAGGACCTGCTCTTAATGAAGTTTTACCCTTTGAGTAGGACTAATTAGATGAGGACGTGCATCACCAGCTTTTCTCAGATGCCTCGTGAACCATTTTGTGATGCATGGATAGATTCAATGATTTATTACAAAAGTGTTTGTGTCATGCTTTGGATTGCAACATCTTGATCCAATCACTCTATTATGGTCTCAACTATGAGACATAAGGTTTAGTGAGCACAGCTTGTGGAGGCAACTACACATCACGAGGTACGGATACTGTTTGGAAGGAATTCGAGCAGATGGCTAAGATAAGCCGCTCACAGGTTTCCAACAGGGCATATGCTAATTCCCTCAACACACTCCAATCTATAGGAGGGAAACAGACTGTTGCTGAGATAGTCAAGGATCTAATTCCAAACATGAGCATCATGGCAGACCATCTAGTAATGGTGGAACAGATTAACAAAAGGGTGAATGACAATTGACAGCAGGATCTCTCATATACCAAAGCAAATGGAGGAGTAGATTGAGAAGGTATCCAAGATTTGGATACTGACGAGTCGCTAGATACGTTGATTAATTCGGTCACGTTGTAGCACGTGTACTTAGCGATTCAGCCAGAACCGAGAGAAGGATCTCCGTGAAGAGTGTCTCGGCTTTAATTTATATCCCGGGCAAGTCCGGGGTCGAACACAGGGAGGCAAAGGAACAACTTGGGTTTTAGTCCGAAAACTTAGATCTAGATATTCAATGGTATTTTTTTTTAGATTTTTTATGCAAAAAAAACAAAGGTGAAAGGTGAATGCAAGTGAATTAAGACACTAAGAAAGCATACAACAAGGCCAAATTAATTTTGATGTCAAATTAATCCAATTCAGCCAAATTATATTTTTTCTAAAGTCCTAATCCAGTGGGGAACACAAAACACATTTTTTTATATTTTTTAGGTTTAAAATGCAACAATGAAAAATACACACTTTTTATGGGTTTTTTCGCAATTTATCACACATACAGTAAGCAAAAATTATGAAAAATTTACTGGAAAAACATGATGCAAGAAGACTACAGTAATTTTTTTGGAATTTTTTGACAAGTTATGAATTTTTTATGGATTTTTTAGTGGAAACAGAGTGACAATGAGTAAATAATTCCTAATAAATCCACATTATCAAATTAATCAGAGTGTGATTTATCTCAGAAAGATATTTAGATAAGCAATCTAGGAGATTTGAAATTTCGCAAAAATAATGTATGTGGATTTAATTAAAAATCAAATACTGAAATCACTCTATAATTTATTCCGGGCACAAGACATATCCATTTTAGAAGAAATTTGGACAGTAAGTTAATCACATATCAAGGCATCATATATAATTTTTGTGGAATTTTTAGAGCAACCGTGTGTGAGATATAATTTTAAGATCACTGATTGGGTAAAATATCTAATATTTCAGTTAGACAATTTTAAATAATTACCCACAACTCACAAAAATACAAATAAATACTCAGATGACAGAAAATAAGTTGCTCCACACAATGCTATTTTTCTTTAAATAAAAGGATGCCAAAATAAGGTCCAAATCACTACACAAACATAGGGGTCTTTGTGCAAATCAGGAATTAAAAAGAAAGCTCAAACATATGCACAAGGACTATTTTGTAATTACGGAAACTATATAAAATATTTACACAATTTTTACAATAAAAAAAATGGAAAAGAACCTTTCTTCTACCTTTGCCTTCGCAGATGGAAGGAGAACCCAAAATGAGGGTTGTGGTCGGCGGCGGCTGAGGCGGAGGAGAGGCCGCTCGCGCGCGGCCGCGCGGTGGAGGGGACGGCGAGGAGGTGTCGGCGACGCTCTGGCGGAGAACGGGGGCCGGGGGGCTGAGGGCCGCGCACAGCAGGCGCGCGTGGCACAGGCGGTTCTGGAGGGAGCGGCCGGCGGTGGCGAGGCCGGCCGCGCGGTGGCGCTTGGAGATCGGCGAAGGGTGCCGCCTTGCGCGGCTGGTGGCGGGGGAGGCAGCGGCGGCGCCGCTTGCGGCGGAGGGAATGGAGGAGAGGGGGGCGGCGGCGGCGAGGCCGCTGCTGCTCCCTTGCGTTTATTTTTTTTTGTTTTTTGTTTTTTTAAATTTTTTTTTGATCTTTTTCTGCTGTAATAAAAAAAGACTTTTTTTTTGTTTTATTTTTTTTATTTTTTTTAAACTTATCAAGAAAGGGAATTTGATTAAAAAAATAAGAGGGGTTGGTGGTGGTGATGATATGATATGATATAAAAAAATGATGGTGTGTATAGATGGTAATGTGATGGTTTAAAAAAAATGCAAAGATAAAATAATGACAAGATAAAATTAAAATTACCTAAGATGGATGGTCGCCTATGGAGTGCTCTCGTGAGAACGGTCTTCGCTCAAATCGCCGGCGTGCGATGAGCTTGAGCAGTGCGCGGTTGCGGCTGCGATGTTGGCCAAAAAGCCAACGGATCACACCGGAGAGAGGGCCGTCGTCGCTCGACCGCGGTTGCGTCGCTGTCACCGATTCAACTCTGGGAACTTGGCTCTCCTCACATAAAGATGGATCAAAGGCAAAAATGAGGAGAATGGCATGTATATAAAGAAGAAGAAAAATGGAAGTTAGAATTAAGATGGAGTGGGATGGAGGTTAATAAAATGGTGGAGTTGAATTAGAAGTTAGAAAATATGGTGGAGTAATGGAGTTGAATTGGTGGTTATTGTAGAGAATGTAAAATAAAATAAATAAATAAATAAAATAAAGTTATCTACTTTAATTACAATAGAATAAAAAAGAATAAAATAGATAGTGGACAATTTACAAGGGAAGACAAACAACATGTACAATTTTTTTTTACTTTTCTAATATGTAATTTTTTTTGTCTTTTTAATAAGAGATATTTACAACAGAAAAATACAATAAAATAGTACAACTAAAATACAACACAAGTATGATTTTTTTGTATTTTTAGTAATTAAGAGAGATACAATAAAAAAAGAAGAAAGTATGAATATATACATACTGTACAATGTACATCTAGGTCCCAAAACCCAACTTTTGCAAATGAGCTCCGATTTTAA
Organism: Ottelia alismoides; assembly: GCA_037367405.1. NCBI lineage: Eukaryota > Viridiplantae > Streptophyta > Magnoliopsida > Alismatales > Hydrocharitaceae > Ottelia > Ottelia alismoides. Next base: position 187,350 of record JAZKJV010000345.1, read on the forward strand.
TGAAACCACTTCCGTTGGATAGATAATTTTCTAACTTGAACTTTAAAAGTGAGTTTGGTGAATTTGGAGTTCATACGGAGCGGGAATTTAGCTTGGAAGTTGGACTTTACGGCTTTTTCTCTTTGGGATCTAGGAGCATTTATTTGAGGTGAAATTTGTTTTGTATTTTTGTATTTTTATATACATTTTTATAAACAAGTTAGAGAAAGAATTAGACAAAAAGGAATTGAAATGAAATTATTAAAAATACATGAAGTTTTGGGCTATTTACAAGTATAAAACTCCTTTATTTTTGCGGCTTTTTAGTGTTAATTTATTTTGTACAATCTAATATACAATAATTAGTGTGTTTTATTTACAATAGTCATTTTGTTAATTTATTGATTTTATGGATATTTATCAGGGAATTTACTCGTGGATTTTGCTAAGATCAAGATATTAAGATGATGAATCGTGGATTCATCACCCCCCTATACTTAAACTTTGCTAGTCTTCGAGCAAATAAAGAATGAATAAATTGGGTTAACCCCTGACTGTGCATGTGAATACAAGACTTGATCTGTTCAAGAACTCTCGGTTTTAGAGATCCTAAAATTTTAAGATGAACCAAGCTCTAGTCAAAAGGTACCCAATTCCCCTAATCATCAGACTCTCTTTGTATACGTATATATAAGGGATATGACTTTAAGTGTGGACTGCAGTTATAAGAGTAGAGTCACAACGTCACCCAAGATTCTAGTCCAAGAGACTCTCCTATGGACCCGATCCTCAACACTAGGGAATAATTCATTTCTTGCATCCAATCCACCGTCTCTTTAGTTGTCAGACTTGAAAGTGTAGATGGCAGGCCAGTTGATGGAGGGTATAGGATTGTGTCATTTCTTCTCTCCCTCTCATTGGAACAAGGATCCTCTCAAGTGCCTTATTACGCAACACATTTTTTTGGTGTTGATCAGTGCGTCCGTTAAGAGAAGTTGGAGCCGTCTGCACTTGTTTTCCTGGGAGTACACCGGGGTGTGCCTTTTTTGAGTACCTATCGTACCTTCTACACCCAGACTTGTAGCATTTACGATGCAGAGCCCTTTTTTGGTGCAAGCCCGACTCCTGGTCCTAATAGCGGCGGTCCAAGTGGACACTTTGAAATGGTTGGGAGCGCTCGCCTTTGGTGGAAGCTCTTTTGATAATTGACTTTGTGGAATGAGAGCTTTTCTTTGACATTTCATTGCTTTGTAGTATTTGTGGCTAGCTCCACTGCTTTTACCAAGAGTTGGCGCACACTGATCAACATTTTTTATTTTATCACACCCTGGCACATAGGTAAATATCAAGAGATAGTACAAGAACCATGTTCTCATACTGGCTAAAGATGCTGACACTCAGGTTTCATGAAGCCTTCATTGATTTTATCCCATCCTCGAGCATCATCAAATCAAGTCCAAACTCAAATCCCTCATCCCAGTTCCTCAAGTGAAATTTCAACTCATCTCATCATAACTGCGGTCGTGTATGTGAGGTGCTGATCATATTCTTTAGGGTAGAGACTAAGCATGCAATATAGCACACAAATCTTTCAAACTAGGGAAATGTGAATAATTAAGTCAAGGACCCTAATGACTAAGGCTGGTTAACTCAAAATCTCAAGACCTCATAAACCAAGTGTTCTTGAACATCACTAGTCTTGTGTGAAAGTGGATTGTGTCAGGGATTAAACCAACTTATTAGTTAGTTTTTTTTTTAGTTTTTTTTTATGAATGTTTTTTGTTGTTTTTTTTTGTTGTTGTTTTTTTTTAGTTTTAGTTTTAGAAAAAGTTTTTTTATAAACAAAGGCAAAGAAGTTTTTTTTTGCAAAAGATAGGTGATTTTTTTTTGTTTTGTTTTGTTTTGTTTTTTTTTACCCACCCCATAATTATTGTATAATATATACAAAAATACGTGAAAGTACGAGGTATGGGTAAAGTATATATGTAATATATACACGCCCCCCTACACTTAGCTTGTGATATGTCCTCATGGCACTAGGTGACAAAAAGACATAGCTCGTACTAAGCGTAGGAAAGCTAAAATAATAAAAAGTATAGAAGTCGATCCGCCCCCCCTATACTTAGGCTCTGGACAGCCTAAGTGTAGAAGAAGAGCAAAAATGGGGCGGACGAGGTCAAGAGGAGAAATGATGAGTAAATACACATGGCGGGCATCGGTCCCCCCTATACTTAGGCTTTGGTCAGCCTAAGTATAGGACAAGAGTAAGTGTGAGAACCGACGTGATCTCGAGAATATACAAAGAAGGGAGAATATGTACAAGAGTGATTGAATCTTCTAAGATGTTGAATCTTGATGCTGCATCTTCATGAAGAGTAATAAGATGTATCTGCTCTGTGCTCACTCTGTTTGAAGTTGATGACCTCGACTTGGACTAACTGCTCTTTGGAATCAACAAAATGCATCAACAGTTGTCCATTCACCACATGAGATTGTGCACCATCTGTGAGATCAGCTATCTCTACACTTCCATTCTCGTGCACTTTCTTAACCACAAAGGGACCCGTCCATTTAGATTTGAGCTTCCCATGAAACATCTTCAACCTGGCATTGAACAACCATACCTTTTGTCCAGGGACAAAGTCTTTGCAACTAATGTGCTGATCATGCCATCTCTTTACTTTGTCCTTATAAATCAAACTGTTGTCATATGCCCTGTTTCAGATTTCCACGAGCTCGTTCAAGTTCAAGTCTCGACAAAGCTTCCCTAGGTGACAACTCCAATTAATCTTCTTAATTGCCCATTCGGATTTATGAATCAATTCTGCGGGCAAATGGCATGGCTTACCATAGATCATTCTAAATGGTGAAGTACCCAATGGTGTCTTGTAGGCAGTCCTATAGGCCCACAGAACTTGGTCCAAAAGTTGAGACCAGTTCTTCCTATCGGGACGAACCAATTTCTGCAAAATATTCTTCACCTCTCTGTTCGAAACCTCTGCCATGCCGTTGGACTGTGGGTGGTAAGGACTAGTAACTCTATGATCAAATCCATAGTCCTTAGCTAAAGATCTCATATCTCAATTCACAAAGTGGCTACCCCCATCAGATATCAAAACTTTCGGCACCCCGAACCTAGCAATGATATGATCTCTCACAAACTTACAAACAGTTTTGCTGTCTGCGGTTCGGGTTGGGATAGCCTCCACCCACCTAGATAAATAATCAACCGCCAACAAAATGTACTCATGTCATTGGCTGTTGGGAAAGGGACCCATAAAATCTATGCCCCATGCATCAAAAACATCACAAATAATCATCGGTTGCATGGGCATCTCATCTCTCTGTCCAACTGTCCCTCCCATCCTTTGACAAATCGGGCACGACCGTACAAAATCAATGGCATCTCTAAACAAGGTCGGCCAATACAATCCACATTGAAGTACTTTGTGAGCGGTTCTCTTTCCCGAATGGTGTCCTCCAGCCTCAAGTGAATGACAATATGTGAGGACACTTTGGTATTCCTCCTGAGGAATACACCTTCTCCAAACACAATCCGGTCCTTCGAAGAAAAGGAAAGGATCGTCCCAGTGGTATCTCCTCGAATCTGACTTCAGTCGATCAATGCTTCTCCTAGTCCAACCATGGGGAACCTGCTTGGAGACAAGATAGTTCACCATGTTGGCATACCACGGGAGGGAGTCAATAACACAAATTGACTCATCTGGGAAGGTTTCTCTAATCCGCTCATGATCAGGAGAATCCTTAAGTTCAATCCGAGAAAGGTGATCAGCCACGACATTCTTCACTCTAGGTTTATCTTTAATCTCCAAATCAAATTCCTGGAGGAGTAGAATCCACCTAAGAAGACGCGCCTTCGCATCCTTCTTTCCATTAAGTATCGAATGGTTGTGTGATCAGTATAAATTGTCACCTTAGAGCCCAAAATATATGATCTGAACTTCTCGAGGGCCCATTACTACCGCGAGCATTTCCTTTTCAGTCATTGTATACTTTTTCTATGTAGGATCTAAAACTTTGCTCGCATAGTGAATCGCAAACGTATCCCCCTCTCACCGTTGTCCTAACACAGCTCCTATAGCGAAATCTGAAGCGTCGGTCATGATCTCAAAGGGGAGAGACCAGTCAGGAGCTTGTAGGATAGGCGAGGCACAAATCTTCCTCTTCAAGAGCTCAAAGGCCTCCAGACACCTGTGATCTACAACTAACTCTATGTCTTTCCCTAAGAGCTCAGTCAGTGGGCGGGCGATCTTTGAAAAATCTTGAATGAATCTCCTATAGAATCCAACATGCCCTAAGAATGACCGCACTGACTTCACGTTGGTAGGTGGATCGAGTTTCTTGATCACCTCCACCTTGGCAGGGTCAACCTCCATTCCCCTTTTGGAGATGACATGCCCCAACACGATACCCTCTGTCACCATAAAGTGACTCTTCTCCCAGGAGAGTACCAGATTCACCTCTCTACACCTCGTGAGGACTCGATCCAAGTGCGCTAAACATGTATCAAAAGAATCACCATGGACCGAGAAGTCATCCATGAACACTTCCAGGAAATCTCCCACCATCTCGGCAAATATGGCTATCATGCACCGCTGAAATGTGCCCGGGGCATTGCAAAGCCCGAATGGCATGCGCCTGAAAGCATAAGTGACGAATGGACATGTGAATGTGGTCTTTTCCTGGTCCTCAGGGACTATGGCCACCTGGTTGTAGCCTGAGTACCCGTCAAGAAAACAGAAGAACTCTTTCCCTGCAAGTCTCTCCAAGATCTGATCAATAAAAGGCAAGGGAAAGTGATCTTTCTTGGTCGCAGCATTCAGGCGCCTGTAGTCAACACAGACACGCCACGACGTAGGTACTCGTGTCGCGATCTCTACCCCCTCCTCATTGGTGACCATCTGAATTCCCGACTTCTTCGGGACAACATGAAGTGGGGCCACCCACTTGGAGTCAGAAATAGGGTATATAAACCCTGCTTTGCACCATTTCTCAATTTCATTCTTCACTACTTCCCGTAGATTGGGGTTAAGTCTCCTCTGAAACTCACGGGAAGGTCTCACGTTATCCTCAGTAAAAAATATGGTGCGAGCAGAGAGCGGGGTTGATGCCCACGAGATCCGACACTGTCCAGCCTATTGCTTTGCGGTTCCTCCTCTAAGACCTCTAACAACCTAGACTCCTGCTCTAAAGTCAAGTCTGAGCTAATGATGACAGGATATCTCTCTTTGGGTCCCGCAAGAAAGGCATACTTAAGTGTAGGAGGTAGTGATTTCAGTTCTGGCAATGTGGTATCATCAAGCAGATCTGGTTGAACTGAATCTGAATCTGGTTCCGTGCTGCATGAAGGTGGGCTAAGCTGAGTAGTACTCGCCACCAAATCAGAAGTATCGGGAGTCAGATCGTCAAAAGTATCCAAACAATCGGCAAAAACCACGTCCGACTCGTCATCTATGTCCCATGATTGTTCTGAAGAGGATGGAACTGACAGATCCGGATGGGATCTCTAAGTCATCATGAGAATAGGTTGATACATCTCTAACAGATCAGACAACACCTGGCAAACTGCATCATGCACTATATCCTCTCTAGATGAAAGGGTCTCGCTCTGTCCTGAAGGAATCTGTCCCCAAATCCAACTGTGCTAATCAAACTGCAGTCTGCCTCTGAAGATGAGTACTCTGTGCTACTCTCTGAATCAGGTCGCTGACACTTGGTTTGCTTCATCTCAAGGTTCACTTCTCCGCCTGGAGAACGGAACTTCATCATTCCCGTACCATAATCGAAAGTTGCGCCTGCGGTCCTAAGGAAGGGTCGCCCGAGAATGATCTGAGATTCTCTCCAATGATTGGGGGTCTCCATGTCCAAGACTGTGAAGTCCACCTGATAGTTCTGCCCCTCAATCGAGATAACGACGTTCTTCACTTCTCCCTTAGGTCTCTTCATTGAACGATCTGCGAATTGGAGTAAAGCTCTAGATTTACGAAGTGGTCCCAACTCCAATTTCTGATATAATGCTAAGGGAAGTAAGTTTATCGAAGAACCGTTATCTAAGAGTGTGCGTGCAAACGCAATGTCGTCAATACGACTCTCCACATAGTGAGCACCCATGTCTCTCTTTTTCTTTGGCAAAGTCTGATTCTTGAGACAATAGGTTGTGGCTACTGATAAGACATGTGTCTTTATATTTTGGTTATCTTTCTTCCTGCTAACCCTTGTAGGTGTGCATCTCACCTTAAGGTATTTTTGGAAGGCAGGATGGTTAGCCACATATTCATCAAATGGCACCTTAACTGTGATGTTTTCTTTGCAAAACCGTGCCATGTCGGGGGTCATCTTTCTGAATCTTTTTTATGCGCTTTCCTGCCTTAAGAGCACAGGGGAAAGGGATTGAAGCTAAGGAAACAGAGGATGAAGAGTCTGAATCATGAACTGAAAGATCATTCTTTGCATTAACGGAAACAGAGTTCTTCATACAAGTATCTTTTTGATGCAACATGGACTCGAAATCAAAACTATCTACTACAGGTTGTGGAATAGAAGCTGGAGTGGTATCCGCCACAACCGGAGATGCAAGGTCCTCCGTAGACTCAGAAGAATATCCATGCTGACGATGCTGCGTACGTGCTCTCCTCCTCCTCTCGGCTCCCTGAGTAGAAATCCTCGAATGGTGCTGATGGGGCTCTGAGATATGATGCCTCTCCTCCTCGTCCTCTGAAGACTCCTCAAGTAGAGCTCCAGAGATGCCCCTCCTCGTGTCCCTCGCCTGGTCAGGTACGACCACGGTCCTTCCGCTCCTGAGTGACATGTGGTTAGCCTCGTCACACGAAAGAATCTCATGTTCAGATTTAGGAGATGCTGAATAGTATACCTGACCAAAGTGCTGCTGAGAACTAGAACGGTTCAGGCTATTGGGGTTAGCCTGAACTTGGGCTGGGATCGAGGTAGAGGGTGCAGTCTGCTCGTCTCGCCATCTTGACAGGCGGTTGACATCCACCCGTAAGTCCTGAACCTCGTTCCTGTAGGAACGTAGCTCGTCGAGTATCTGCTGTTGAATATCCATGGGACTAGACGATGAAGGAAGTGGATAAGACTGGGAAGAAGAACGGGAAGACTGGCCCTGCTGGCCAGTGTACTGCCTCTGCTGCTGCTGGGGTTGCGGGCCCAGCTGGCCCGTCTGGTAATGGCCATGTCGGCCATACTGCTGGTACTGCTGCCTCTGCTGCTGGGGTGGATGGAATCCAGGGCTCTGCTGTGAAGGAGGTGGTGTGGAGGTGAATGCGGTGTTGTGAAAGGTCGGGGGACGCTGATAGGTCTGTTGGTCTCCCGTACTTCCCTGCCTGGCAGGGTCCTGAGTATACCATATCCCATTCACCTCCCAAACTGGTGGAGGCTCCTCCTGGACTGTCTCTGCTAGTGGAGGTGGCTGCTGGAAAGAGTGGGTGTAGGATTGGTCCTACTCCCACGGCTGGGGTTGCCCTGACACCAACTGCTCCTGAACATGGTGAACTCGGTAAATGGGAGCAGAGGGTGCAGTCACGGCGGGTATCCTTATCTTAGATACCTTCTCAGTCAACTCCTCCATCTGTTTTGGAAGTTTGGAGACGCTCCGGTCTAACTCATCAATCCTCCTGTCGATCTTCTCGACTACAGTAAGCTTGTCAGCAAGGAGTCCCATGCTAGGGATCACGTCCTGAGAGAGATCGACTACAGCTGGTTTCCCCCCTCCAAGTGAGAGTGAACTGGGGGAAGGTGTATAGGCCCTGCTGGCCATCTGTGAGCGGCTAGTTTCAGCCATCTGCTCGAATACCCTCCAGACGGTATCCGCTCCTCGTGATGTTTAGTTGCCTCCACAGGCAGCGCTCACTAAACCCTGCATCTCAGGGTTGAGACCAGTGAAAAATGATTGGACCAAGATGTTATCATTTAGTCCATGGCAGGGACACTTCTGCAGGATGTCCTTGAATCTTTCCCAAGCATCACAAAAAGCTTCATGGGGTAATTGGGAAAAACTCGTAATGCGCGTCCTCATCATGTTAGTTCTACTCAAAGGGTAGAACTTCTTCAAAAATAGGTCCTTGAACTGGGCATATGTGGTGACGGCGATCCCAAGATTCTTTACCCTGTAATCAGCTTTGCCACCCAAGGCAAATGGAAGGGCTTTGAGCCTAATATAATCCTGGCTAACATTATTATGTTTGAGGTTAGCACAGATGAGCTCAAAGTCCCTTAGGAATGCATATGGTTCCTCATAAGCATTCCCATCAAAGTGTGGCAACAGGTTCAGAAAATGCGGCTTCAATTCAAAATCAACCTCGGGTTCAGCCGGACTCAAGTAGTTATGAATTTGATATTGTCCGGGGTTATATGCCGCATCCATTGGTAGTTGGACCCCAACATTTAACTGTCCCAACTGAGCTCTCAGTAATGCTTGTTGCTGCTCAGATGCAGCTAATCGGGCTAGTATCATTTTCATCGGGTCTTCATTGTTCTCTTCTTCCTCTTCTTTCTTCTTTGGAGGCATTTTACTTGTGTCTTCTATATGGCCTGAATCAGCAATGTGTTCTTTATTAGAAGAGGATTTATGAATCAAGATATTCTCATCGAGGCGAAGGCCTTCCTCGGTGAGGTGGGAAGAGAGAAAGGGAATGGTTTGAGAGTAACCATCCCGAGAGTGGGTGATCCTGGGCTCAAGAGGATCATGAGTCCAGGTTGGTCCAAGTTGCGCTTGGACCTTTGAAGACGTACTTTTTGAAGGGTTCAACGAGAGATTTGCAAAGTCCGAATAAATATCCCCCCAATCAGTCATCTTCGATGTCAAAAGAACCGATTAGATCACGATAATCAATGAGGCGCTAGTTCTACGGTGCACGTAAATGTGCGGAGTGAACTCACACAATCCAAACGCAATTCAAACCCTCAATTTCACCAACTCAACACGTGATGGCCGTAAGAGTTCGGCCGAATTATCTGGTCAATTTTAGTTGGTGAGAATACAATCTTGGAAAGATTAACGAGCTATTAGGTGCCCGTATTTTCCTACAGACTGGCCCGGTTCTTACGACTAGTTTGACCTACTTTCAGCCAGTATAGGAGTAAGTACGGACCGTATAAATACGGCTACCCGTTCCTTGAGGACTAATGCGTCCTCTAAACCTCCCACTCTGCTAAGGAAGTCCGGACCGTTTACCGGCTACCCGTAAATCCTCACTGAAAAGTAGCTAATCGCCTAAAAAGAAAGAACCAGTAGTAAGTAAGAAATCCAGACTTGGCTCTATCCTAGGGTCGTCTCTCTCTCACTTGCAATTAAAAACAAACAATGAGGGCTTTATGCACCCGAGAACAAGGGTTCTTTTTATTCCAATTAATTAGATCGACCTGCTCAATTCAGTCCCAATTTTAGAGTTAGGTTATCACTTGAAATTTATGTGAACACACAAGCACGTCTACCGTTCAGTCCCAATTTTCTTTAACCTTAAGTTGTAAAACAAGATGGGAATCGGAAATCAGAATGCAAACAAGAAACTATGATGCATGCTCAGAAGAAGGTATACTTACAGTGAATCCCAGCACTCTTCATGCGTTATGCAAAACTGAATTTGTAAATATTACACTAAATGCATGCAGATCGAGAAAACCGCACCTAAACAATATACTATTAGCGGGGAAGAATTGATTGGATTTGAGCTAAGTAGTACGTGTCTATGTGCGTCTCATTATGAATCTTATAAGATATGTGAATCTTCTAAGATAAGTGTGGCCTAAATTACGATGGGCACAAACAAATTTGATTCTAAACTACCGTGTGCCTAATCCTTAATTTTCGTCACTCAAGTCAAGCCCCACCCTCGCCGGAGAGTGAAACAGGCTCGACACACCACAAATAATGTCCAAGTCTTTTTACATGCGCGAGCTCTCAAACAAGAGCCGCTAGAAATGAGCAACTACCTAAATAATTACAATAATTTACAAAAAATTCTCTCAAAGATAAACTAGTTCTCCTCGCTCTTCACAGTCAACTCGCGTCGCGTCCGTCGACCTCCGATGCACTCCAAGTCCACCAGGCCCTCGCAAGGAAAATGAAATTTATATTAGAGAGATAAACAACAAGATATATACAAAAATATAAAGAGAAATAATTTCAAAAAAAATGGAATAAATACAAGTGGCTTGGGGGTCAGACTACCCGAGTAAATAGAAAACTAAATCCAAAATTTTTAAACTAATCCCTAAGCTGTTTGCCTCCCCGGCAACGGCACCATCTGACGAGTCGCTAGATACGTTGATTAATTCGGTCACGTTGTAGCACGTGTACTTAGCGATTCAGCCAGGACCGAGAGAAGGATCTCCGTGAAGAGTGTCTCGGCTTTAATTTATATCCCGGGCAAGTCCGGGGTCGAACACAGGGAGGCAAAGGAACAACTTGGGTTTAAGTTAGAAAACTTAGATCTAGATATTCAACGGTATTTTTTTTTAGATTTTTTATGCAAAAAAAATAAAGGTGAAAGGTGAATGCAAGTGAATTAAGACACTAAGAAAGCATACAACAAGGCCAAATTAATTTTGATGTCAAATTAATCCAATTCAGCCAAATTATATTTTTCCTAAAGTCTTAATCCAGTGGGGAACACAAAACACATTTTTTTGTATTTTTTAGGTTTAAAATGCAACAATGAAAAATGCACACTTTTTATGGGTTTTTTCTCAATTTATCACACATACAGTAAGCAAAAATTATGAAAAATTTACTGGAACTAAAACATGATGCAAGAAGACTACAGTAATTTTTTTGGTAGTTTTTGACAAGTTATGAATTTTTTATGGATTTTTTAGTGGAAACAGAGTGACAATGAGTAAATAATTCCTAATAAATCCAGTTATCAAATTAATCAGAGTGCGATTTATCTCAGAAAGATATTTAGATAAGCAATCTAGGAGAGTTGAAATTTCGCAAAAATAATGTATGTGGATTTAATTAAAAATCAAATACTGAAATCACTCTATAATTTATTCCGGGCACAAGACAAATCCATTTTAGAAGAAATTTGGAAAGTAAGTTAATCACATATCAAGGCATCATATGTAATTTTTGTGGAATTTTTAGAGCAACCGTGTGTGAGATATAATTTTAAGATCACTGATTGGGTAAAATATCTAATATTTCAGTTAGACAATTTTAAATAATTACCCACAACTCACAAAAATACAAATAAATACTCAGATGACAGAAAATAAGTTGCTCCACACAATGCTATTTTTTTTAAATAAAAGGACGCCAAAATAAGGTCCAAATCACTACACAAACATAGAGGTCTTTGTGCAAATCAGGAATTAAAAAGAAATCTCAAACATATGCACAGGGACTATTTTGTAATTACGGAAACTATACAAAATATTTACACAATTTTTACAATAAAAAAATGGAAAAGAACCTTTCTTCTACCTTTGCCTTCGCAGGTGGAAGGAGAACCCAAAATGAGGGTTGTGGTCGGCGGCGGCTAAGGCGGAGGAGAGGCCGCTCGCGCGCGGCCGCACGGTGGAGGGGACGGCGAGGAGATGTCGGCGGCGCTCTGGCGGAGAACGGGGGGCTGAGGGCCGCGCACAGCAGGCGCGCGTGGCACAGGCGGTTCTGGAGGGAGCGGTCGGCGGTGGCGAGGCCGGCCGCGCGGTGGCGCTTGGAGATCGACGGAGGGCGCCGCCTTGCGCGGCTGGTGGCGGGGGAGGCAGCGGCGGCGCCACTTGCGGCGGAGGGAATGGAGGAGAGGGGGAGGCGGCGGCGAGGCCGCTGCTGCTCCCTTGCGTTTATTTTTTTGGTTTTTTTTTTAATTTTTTTTGATCTTTTTCTGCTGTAATAAAAAAAAGACTTTTTTTGTTTTATTTTTTTATTTTTTTTAAACTTATCAAGAAAGGGAATTTGATTAAAAAAATAAGAGGGGTTGGTGGTGGTGATGATATGATATGATATAAAAAAATGATGGTGTGTATAGATGGTAATGTGATGGTTTAAAAAAATGCAAAGATAAAATAATGACAAGATAAAATTAAAATTATTTAAGATGGATGGTCGCCTATGGAGTGCTCTCGTGAGCACGGTCTTCGCTCAAATCGCCGGCGTGCGATGAGCTCGAGCAGCGCGCGGTTGCGGCTGCGATGTTGGCCAAAAAGCCAACGGATCACACCGGAGAGAGGGTCGTCGTCGCTCGACCGCGGTTGCGTCGCTGTCACCGATTCAACTCTGGGAACTTGGCTCTCCTCACATAAAGATGGATCAAAGGCAAAAATGAGGAGAATGGCATGTATATAAAGAAGAAGAAAAATGGAAGTTAGAATTAAGATGGAGTGGGATGGAGGTTAATAAAATGGTGGAGTTGAATTAGAAGTTAGAAAATATGGTGGAGTAATGGAGTTGAATTGGTGGTTATTGTAGAGAACGTAAAATAAAATAAATAAATAAATAAAATAAAGTTATCTACTTTAATTACAATAGAATAAAAAAGAATAAAATAGATAGTGGACAATTTACAAGGGAAGACAAACAACATGTACAAATTTTTTTTTACTTTTCTAATATGTAATTTTTTTTATCTTTTTAATAAGAGATATTTACAACAGAAAAATACAATAAAATAGTACAACTAAAATACAACACAAGTATGATTTTTTGTATTTTTAGTAATTAAGAGAGATACAATAAAAAAAGAAGAAAGTATGAATATATACATACTATACAATGTACATCTAGGTCCCAAAACCCAACTTTTGCAAATGAGCTCCGATTTTAATGAAACCACTTCCGTTGGATAGATAATTTTCTAACTTGAACTTTAAAAGTGAGTTTGGTGAATTTGGAGTTCATACGGAGCGGGAATTTAGCTTGGAAGTTGGACTTTACGGCTTTTTCTCTTTGGGATCTAGGAGCATTTATTTGAGATGAAATTTGTTTTGTATTTTTGTATTTTTATATACATTTTTATAAACAAGTTAGAGAAAGAATTAGGCAAAAAGGAGTTGAAATGAAATTATTAAAAATACATGAAGTTTTGGGCTATTTACAAGTATAAAACTCCTTTATTTTTGCGGCTTTTTAGTGTTAATTTATTTTGTACAATCTAATATACAATAATTAGTGTGTTTTATTTACAAGAGTCATTTTGTTAATTTATTGATTTTATGGATATTTATCAGGGAATTTACTCGTGGATTTTGCTAAGATCAAGATATTAAGATGATGAATCGTGGATTCATCAGATACCTACCACGATTGCATCCACGACTCTCGTTTTCCGAGTGCATCATGTCCACTACCGATGTCAGGGCCACCTCAGCCTTGGGTTCAGAACCAGATCTATGCCCAACTTTTTCAGCAGCTACCGCTACAAGCATAGATCGTCGAGGAAGAGCTTCTGCAAGTGTTGGAAGTGAATGGTATTTAGTACGCACAGGACCCAGCTAGATAAGGAAACATGGGGTACCGACAACCATAACATCGTCCCTCAGCCTTCTACAATACTGCTTTCACTCCTGCACCATAACAACAGAGGCAACAACAACAATACAGTCGTCTGGGCCAATATCAAGCAGTGCATCTGGGCCCACAATATCAACAGGCACCCCAACAACAGAGACAACAGCAGTACCAAGTCCCTCAGGGCTAATCTTCACGACAGTCTTCGCAACAGTATCACCCTCTGATAGGACCCGTGGACATTTAGCAGCATATGCCTGAGGAGCTCCGATCTTACAGGAGCGAAATTCATGATCTAGAGTGGACGTAAATCGCTTATACTATTAGAGAGATGAACAAACTGCATCTACTACAACCATTCCCGCCCAAGTTCAAACTAATCCCAACAGCTTGAACAAATGTCAATTTCAACAACATGGTCGTCAGGTATATTATTCAGACTCATCTAGATCTGAACATGAGATCCTTTCATTTGATAATATAAATGCTATGTCACTTAGGAGCAGAAGGACCGTGATCGTGCCTAATTGAGCAAGGGAAATGGAGAGAGGCATCTCTGATCTCAACCTGACGATTCATTAGATGATGAAGAAGAAGAACATCAGGATTCACTGCCATCTCTGAAGAGACTAAGGATTCCCACTAAACAGAAGGGGAAAGCACCAATGGAGTCTATAGAGGATCTTGCACCTCCAGTTATGGCATATTTACCTTCGTCATCAATTCCACAACATGTTGTAAACCATCTAGAATTTAACTTTCAGTTGAAGAATAAAGATTTATGTAATAAGAACTCTATTTCAATTAAATCTAAGCATGATGTTTCTCGTTATGATTTGGATTCTTCGTCCCCTGTCTCGATTGCTTTTATTCCTTTCCGTTGTGCTATAATGAGAAGAAAATGCAAATCTAAGAAAACTCATCAAGATGACCCAGAAATGGCACGATTTTGTCAAGAGAACATCATAGTTTAGGTGCCATTTGACCATTATATGGCTAATAATTCCGCATTTCAAAAGTACTTGAAAATGAGATGCACGCCTACAAGAACTCATAGGAAGAAACCAGACCAGTATGTGAAGACTCACGTTTCATCAGTAGCCACTACTCATTGTGTTAAGAATCAATAACTACCAAGGAAAAAGAGAGACTCGAGTGCTCACTATGTGCAGAGTTGTATCGACAACATTGCATTTGCACGCACTCTTCTAGATAGTGGTTCTATAATAAATCTTTTTCATGTAGCACTATATTACAAATTAGAGTTAGGTCCACTCAGAAAATCATTAACTCTACTCCAATTTGCAGATCGATCAATAAGGAGATCTAAGGGAGAAGTGAAGAATGTCGTTATCTCGATTGAGGGGCGAGAGTACAAGCTGGACTTCATTGTCCTTGATATGGAGACCCCTAATAATTGGAGAGAATCTCATATCATTCTTAGGCAGCCATTCTTAAGGACCACCAGGGCAGCATTTGACTACAGCATGTGGATGATGAAGTTCAGTTCTCTAGGCGAAGAGGTGAACTTAGAGATGATGCAGACAAAATGGCAAAAACCTGACTCAAAATCTAGTACCGAGTACTCAGAATCTTCAGAAGTGGATTGCAAGATGATCAGCACAGTTGGGATGTAGAGACAGACTCCAGAAGAATAGAGCGAGACCCTCTCATCTGGAGAGAAATTAGTGCACAATGCAGTTTACCAAGTGTTGCTTGATCTCGCGAGAAACACGGATACCTTTATCCTTGATGACTCAGAGATCCTCTTCGATCTTTTGGTTCACCGTCTTTCAGAACAATCAAGGGACATAGGTGACGAGTCGGGCATGGCTTTGGTGGAATTACCACATTTCTTTGACGATCCGACTCACCATTCAATAGAATTGGTGGCCAGCACATCACAGTTTGATCCATCCTCCTCCAACACTGAGCCGAACTCAAATGCCATTCAGCCAAACTTAATCGATGATACAGATTTGCCATAGCTGAATCTAATTCCTCCTACACTCAAGTATGCATTTCTTGTGAGACTCAAAGAGAGATTTCATGTGATCAATATCTCGGAATCAACTACAGAACATGAGTCTAAGTTGCTAGAAGTTCTTGAGAGGAACCGCGAAGCCATTGGTTGGACTGTGTCGGATCTCGTGGGAATCAACCTCGCTCTCTGATCATACTAAATATATGTTGAGGATAATGCGAGACCTTCGTGTGAGTTCTAAAGGAGTCTGAACCCTAATCTACAGAAGTAGTTAAGAAAGAAATTGAGAAATAATGCAAAACATGGTTTATATACCCTATTCCTGACCCCAAGTGAGTGGCCCCTCTTCAAGTTGTCCCGAAGAAGTCAGGAATTCAGATGGTCACCAACGAGGAGGGGGTAGAGATCGCAACATGAGTACCCACATCGTGGAGCGTCTTAGTCGATTACAAACGCATGAATGTTGTGTCCAAGAAAGATCACTTTCCCCTGCTATTCATTGATCATATTTTGGAGAGACTCCCAGGGAAAGCATTCCTCTATATTATGGACGGGTACTCAGTCTACAATCAGGTAGCCATTTCTCTCTAGGACCAGGAAAAGACAACATTCACTTGTCCATTCGGCTCTTGCGCATTTAGATGCATGCCCTTCGGGCTCTGCAATGCTGCAGACACATTTCAACGGTGCATGATCGCCATATTTACCGAGGTGATTGGAGATTTCTTGGAAGTATTTATGGGTGACTTTGTAGTCCGCGGTGATTCCTTTGTTACTTGTTTAGCGCACTTGGACCAAGTCCTCAAGAAGTGTATGGAGGTTAATCTGATACTCTCTTTAGAGAAAAGCCATTTATGGTCATGAAGGGTATCGTATTGGGGCATGTCATCTCCAAAAAGGGAATGGAGGTTAACCCTGCCAAGGTGGATGTGATCAAGAAACTCGAGTCACCAAACAACGTCAAGTTAGTGAGGTCTTTCTTAGGGCATGTTGGATTTTATCGAAAATTTATTCATGATTTTTCAAAGATCGCCCTCCCATTGTCTGAGCTCTTAGGAAAATACACTTATTTCATTGTCGATCACAAGTGTCTAGAGGCCTTTGAGCTCCTGAAAAGAAAGTTTTGCAAATCGCATATCTTACAAGCTCCTGACTGGTCTCTTCACTTTGAGATCGTAACCGATACATCGGATTTTGCTGTCGGAGCTGTGTTAGGACAGAGAAGAGATGGGATTTCGTATGCAATTCACTATGCAAGCAAAGTTTTGGATTATACACAGAGAAATTACATAGTGAATGAAAAGGAAATTCTTATAGTAATTTGGGCCCTAGAGAAGTTCAGATCATATATTTTGGGCTCCAAGGTGATGATTTTCACAGATCACACGATAGTCAAGTACTTAATGGAAAAGAAGGATGAAAAGGCACACCTTCTTAGGCGGATCTTGTTAATCTAAGAATTTGATTTGGAAATTAAGGATAAACCTAGACTGAATAATGTTGTGGCTGATCATCTTTCCCGAATCAAGCAGAAAGATAATCATGATAGTGAACAGATTCAAAAAACTTTCCCAGACGAGTCAGTTTGCACTATTAACTCACTCATGTGGTATGCCACCATGGTGAACTACCTTATCTCTAAGCTAGTTCCCTAGGGTTGGACTAGGAGTAGTATTGGCTGACTGAAGTCGTATTCGAGGAAATACTGCTGGGATGATCCGTTCCTTTTCTTTGAATGGTCGGATTGTGTTTGACAAAGGTGTACTCCTTAGGAGGAATACCAGAGTGTCCTCACACATTGTCATACACTTAAGGCTGGAGGACACCATTCAGGAAAAAGAATCACGCACAAGGTATTTCAATGTGAATTTTACTGGCCGGCCTTGTTTAGAGATGCCATTGATTTTATATGGTCTTGCCCGATTTGTCAGATAATGGGAGGGAGTGTTGGATATAGAGATGAGATGGCCATACGACCGATGAATTTCTGTGATGTTTTTGATGAATGGGTAATTGATTTTATGGGTCTCTTTCCCAACAGCAACGGACATGAATACATCTTGTTGGTGGTTGGTTATTTGTCACGGTGGCTGGAGGCTATCCCGACCTAAATCGCAGACAGCAAGACTGTCTATAAGTTTATCAAGGATCATATCATTGTGAGGTTCGGGGTTCCAAAGGTTTGATTTCTGATGGAGGTAGCCACTTTGTGAACAGAGAAATGAGATTATTGGCCAAGGACTATAAATTCGAGTATAGAGTAGCCAATCCTTACCACCCACAGTCTAATGGCATGGTAGAGGTTTATAGTAGAGAGTTGAAGTGTATTCTTCAGAAGTTGTTTTATTTCAATAGGAAGAGTTGGTCAGCTTCTGGACCAAGTTCTGTGGGCCTATAGGACAGCCTACAAGACTCTACTCAGTACTTCACCTTTTAGGATGATCTATGGCAAGCCATGCCATTTGCCTGTAGAGTTAATTCACAAATTATAATGGGCGATCAAGAAGATTAATTGGAGTTGTCACCTAGAGAAGCTCTGACATGACTTGAATCTGAACGAGCTAGTGGAAATCAGGAATCAGGCATATGACAACAGTGTGATCTATAAGGACAAGGTCAAGAGATGGCATGATTGACCCATGAGGCATAAGACCTTTATCCCTGGGCAGAAGGTATGGTTGTTTAATGCCAGGTTGAAGATGTTTAACCGGAAACTTAAATCTAAATGGATGGGTCCCTACATTATCACAGATGTGCACATCAATGGCAGTGTTGACATTGTTGATCTCAGAGACAATACGTAGACATTTTCAGTTAATGGGAAGTTGTTTAAGCATTATGCCAATTCTAAAGATAAGTTAGTCTAAGTAGAAGTCATCAACTTCATGCAGAGCAAGCACAATGGAGACACATCAGAACACTCTTTATGAAGAGAAGCAGTCGGATGCAAGCTATACAAATTCATCTCAATTCTTCACACATTCTCTTGTACATTCTCCAGATCTCATCGAACCCCTGCCCCTTCTTCCAATACTTAGGTTGACCAGAGAATAAGTATAGGGGGGACCCGATGCCCGATGTATATTCCTTTCTCATCCACTTCTTCTCTTCTATACTTAAACTTCCTACAACCTAAGTATAGGGGGAGAGCTGACTTCTATTTTATTTTATTTTTCACTCTCTTACGCTTAGACTGAGCTACGACTTCTTTACGCTTCTTGTTCTCTGAGGACATAGCACTCGATAAGTACAGGGGGTGTATATACTTTGTCCATATTTTACCCATAGCTTGTACTTTCACGTAAGTCTATATTTTATTTACACGATGAGTAACAATCTTGTAAAAGAACCATAAAAATCTGAAAAAAATTAAAATCTTTTCTTTTGGTAGAAATTCCGACTACTAAGCTTAAAAATAAGTAGCTACTTTTCAGTGAGGGAACTACGGTCTTCCTTAGCAGAGTGGGTGGTTAAAAGACAATGCATCTACCACCGTATTGAAGTAACACGGGTAGTTGTCTAACATTTCGTACTTACATCCATACTGGCTGAAAGTGGATGCAACTATTCAGATGAGCTTGGGTCACTCATTATTTCTCTAAAGTTAAAAAAAATACAACTAACACTATTGTCTCAAATCGTGTGTGCAACAAATGTTTTTGCATAAAAATCTTGCAATAAAATTCATTCAAAAAAACATAAAATTAAAAAATGTTGACAAAAAATGTTTGCATTCCATACATTTGCACTTCATCTTGCATTTCACGCATCTACATTGGTGAAAAGCCCTTGGGTTCTGAATCGTATTATGAGCAGAAACCTAGAGTGGTCTTGACTTGGCCTTAATGCGCCTAATTTTCAGAGGAACTTCGCCAGGAAATAGGAGTTTAGAAGCTTCAGATCTTTGACTTAATTCTTCGAGTTCCCTGTGGTAATGAGCAGATTTGACTCAGTGTCTAACCTGATCACCTCATTCGTGGTATGACTTATGAATAGGGAATTAATATGTACTCTCGCACTATGCACTTAGCTTAACTCAGACAGGGTGTTGGAAGACTGTGTGAGTATCTTTTCTAGTGGTGTGGACATCTAAGGACTGGAGTATGGGTTGAAATAAAGCTTCAGATTAGGGATGGATTGCTGACACAATTTTTTTCTAAGACCTCAAAACATGTGCGGAAAGAAAGATTTTATATCCGTAGGGGCACAAAAGATCCAACCAAAGCAACCAAAAATCCATACCAAAAGAAGCCAACTACCAAATAAATATTTGACCAAAAAGGTCTAAGCTTCAGATAACCTACAGATCTTGGTGAAGACTTGGCTAAATTAGCTGGCTTCACAAGGAGATGTGGTTATACTAGCCACACTCTAGTTCTCTTCTTATTCTTCTACCTTCTTCCCCCTTCGATTGTGGAGACAGCATGCACATGAACTTAGAAGGAAATACTTGACTCTCTTAGAATGAGTTATTGAAGGAGAGGTTTGCATGGTAGTTCGACATTCTTGATGGGAAGAGCTAACACCCTACATACATGAGACAATTGTTCAATGTTCGTGGGGCATGCTTTGGGAGGTTTAATCTAAGATGACTTCTGAGCCAAAACAATTACAGTGATGTGTAGAACTTGGAGGCTGTTGATTTTTAAATCCCTAATTCTCACAGAAGTTTCGCCAAACTATTAATCCAAAGGTCAGGTCTAGCTCCGTTTTCACCTTTTTCTCAAGATCTTTCTATGGAACCCAATCTCGTTTTACCTCTTTATTCTTTTAGCTGCTCATGGACGAGCAAGGTTTAAGTATAGGGGGTTGATGAATCTGTGATTCATCACTCTAATTTACTAAAAATAGAGCTTTGTCCCAATAATTTAGGATCATTTACATGATAACTTCATAAAATTAACTTTCTTATACTCATAATTAATTTGCATAAATTAGAATTTATGTCTACATTCATAATCATCTTCACATTTTCACTAAACTTCACCCCTATTTTATTAATTAATTCTAGCCCTTATTGACATATAACAGACTCCATTGTATGCATATCACTAACCTTAATCCATGAAAAATCCTAAAAAAATGCTAACTTGTAAATGTAGAAAATAATCGCAAACCCTAAATTCAGGACAAGCGGACGAAAATGCTAATATCTCTCTCTCTCATACAGTGTCCAAATGAACTCTACCTACTTTAGAATTAGTGAACATTCAATTATCTACAAATCAAGACCAAATTCTAAAGAATCGGAGACCATTTGTGAAAATTTTGTTTTGGGTCCTAACTGCGCATTATACATATTGTTGATTTTGACCTATCATTGTGCATATTTCACTCATTTTAATATTTTTTTCATTTATTTACTCATAAAAATTCCAAAAAAATCACATTTGAGTCCACGAGTTCATTTCATAGCATATTTGATTTTTGTATGCATTTAGTTATCATCAAAAAATCATGCATTCTGCATTTCATTGGCATATGAGTCCTTCATGATCATTGTAGCTTACATTTCGATCTACAATTTTCATTTTTATTTGTTTTTGCATTTGAGTCCATTTGGTAACTTTTATCTTTACATTTTAACATTGGTCAAAGATTTGATCAACTCTGGGCCATGTGGCACCGCATGCTTGGACCACCTGGTGCCTGGTCCCACCCCTCTATTATTTCTCCACGTGCATCGCGCGTACCTCCCTTCAGCCCTCTTCTTCACGTGCTACACACGTGAGGGTCCACCTTCCCCCTCACACGCTATGCGCGTGCCATCTTCTCCTCCTCTCCTCCGCCGTCGCTCTGCTCGCTTACTCTGTCGCATTGAGCTCCTGCCACCTCCCTCATCTCCTCTATTCCCCAAAACGGCCGAACCCCTCATCTCCTCCGATTATCTATCTATATATTCCTAACATCTAGGAACCTTATCCCATCACCAACGATCATGGAACCGCAACTGGCCTCCTCTGTTATCCTCGGAGACCCATCACCCTATCCTCCCTCAAACTATATCCCCTACACATACAACCACCTTCCTCCGCCCTTATCGCAACAAACCATCGCCTGATCCCCTCTCTGCTACCTATTTAACTCAGTCGATCGCCTCCAGTAAAGATATCCGTCGAAATTCGTCAAGAGAAAGAGAGAGATGCAGGACGAAGCTAGTGATAGTAGCATCGCAACTCGCCGTCGCTGACCTCCAGGTGTGATCCACGGAGAAGCCTTAGTGCTATAGCTTCGCTTCTCAAAGCCGATTGAGACTTGTCACGCACCGCCAGACGTCCCTCGAGGTGACGATATGAGAGCGCTCTACAAGCTCTAGCTTCTCTGGCGAACCCCATCTCAGGTGAATCCTTCTTCCTCCATCTCCTTTCCTCCGTTCTTTTTTTATTCCTCTGTCTACATCCCCCATCTCCACCATCTCTGCCTCGACACCCACTTTCACCACCACTGACTCTTTATTCACTATTGACCGCCTCGATCGCAACACATCGCCCTCGACATCGCCTCTACATCACTCCGGCCATTGCTCGCATCGCATCGCCTTGCGTCACTTGTCGTTCGCAACCACCAATGTGATAGGAACCCTCTACTACCGGTTGCCTTCGCCTTCGCCTCGACCCGTTTGCTTCTACAACCGCCACTCCCTGTGTGTCCTATCGCTTCCGCCAATGACGTTCTTCTATACTCCCTGCATCGCTATTTACGAGCTCATCACCAACCTCTGCTCATAGAAACTTCTGCTCCGATGACCCACGACCATGTGTCGGCCAACACTACTCCGTCCTCTGGAGCCAAACACCTGAGATGAAGAACTCGACTTCCAGGAGCCACACGACCAAGAATGGTTCCTGATCTGGGCCATCCGTTGAACCCCAAAATATGATCGTTGATCAATTTCCATTGGACAATTAATAGAAATCCACGTGTCTATACCCGAGCCTCCAGCCTCGAGTCTTCACCAAGGCTTTCTAGACATGGCACATGGACACCTTGGACAAAGCCACCTTCCAAATCAAGCTACAACCCATGCGCCACGTAGTGTGTGGTGGGGAAATTGCACCAACGCCCCCATTGCTCCAGCAAAAAAACCAAAGAGACCCGTTGTTCTGACTCGCACGTGAGGCGCACATGTAAAGTGAAAATATTGCAGAAGCACCCTCCTAGATTCCTGGAATAAAGATATGCCCCCACTTGGGGTAAATTACAAAGAAGGATGAGTGGCTCTGCATAACTTCCAGAAGACCCCTCCTAAGGGTATAATTGTAAGGCTTTTATTTAGATTTATTATAATATAGTCCACAAACTTCATTTAATTAAGCATCTATCATCGGATTTCTTCATTCTTGATGTTATTTTGATCCTTAAAAAATCCTTTACTATTTTTCAACATTATTTGGTAGTAATTAATTGAGGTTCTATCTTGTTAATTTTGAGCACATTTATTTATTTTCATAAATTCTTCGGTTCAACAACTGGTGACTTGATTTTGGGATCTTCATTAGGGAAATTAATTTTGGTATTAATTGGGGAAATTAATTTTGGTATTAATTGGCATAATAATTCTAAAATAAATTGAGGAGGAGATTTACTTGAATTGCTTGGTTGTAGCTTGGTTTGATGGCTCTACATTTGTCATCATTGCATCAATTTTCACCATCATTTAAAAATCATCACCACACATCATAGCATTATTTTTTATTTGCATAAAAATTATTTTGAAAAACCATGCATCATATTTCCTTAATTAAGTCATTACATCTCTTTAATTAAAAATCCATAAAAAGCTGAAAAGATAAAAACGCCAAAAATATTCATGTTCTTTTATATGAAAATAGTTCGCTAAATTTGATAGATTTAACCTTGGTTGTTCCTTTGCCTCCTTGAATCGACCTTGGGACTTGTCGGTTTAAATAAACATAAAACCGCATCGCTTAATTGATTCATTAAGTTGTGTGGTTTAATTTCTTGATTGATCCCTATTGCTTGACTACAACACATTACGTTCGTTAATTTTCAACTATTAACTAGTGTAATTTCGGGTTTATCAGCAAGCATCCCAGAAAGTCGGAGCAACCGACAAAGGAAGAAGCGATCGGAGTACGAAGATATGGGGGATCGAAGGTCGGCGAAGAAGAATTTCTTCCCTATTCTTGGTGGATCTTCCATAGTCGATTGATCAAGACCTGGGCCCAGATCTAATCTAGGTCCTTGATTCGATACAAAGCGTTGCGCCTCCCTAGTCGTAGGATCAAGCTAGTAGCGCCACGTAGAGCTCCTACCGTCATTGGATGCATGCCACTTAAGGGTAATTGTGCCACGCACCCGCTCGCCTTTTTGTATTTACTTATTAGTCCAGTAGATATTAAATTAGGTACAAACTTTTGTATAAAAATTGCATTGACCCCTGTACTTTATTGTAAATTACGATTAGGTCCCGTGCCAACTCACCTCATGTGGCAGCCCACGTGAGGTGGGCAAATTATAGCCAACCCCTTCTAGGTTTTTTTATTACTTTGTAATATTTAAAAACTATATAATATTAAAACTTTGGGTATTTTTCACAGAGCCCCTCAAACTTTATTTTTATTGCATAAATACCCTTGACGGGTTGTATAATATTTTATTGTCTTTGTATTTTTATCAAAATAGCTCCCTTGTGTGTAAATTATTGAAAAATCATAATAAATGCTTCCACTGAGGGTTGTTCATGTCATATTTTTATTTTAGCATTTCTTGCATTTTTACATTTATTAAAAATAAAATAGGAGCTATTTATTCCTTATTTAACTATAAAAATACAAAAAAATTATAAAATTGCTTTTACAAATTCAAAAAAATAGAGTGGATATTACCACATATATTAACTCCAAACCAAAAATCACAAGAAACCAAAAGAAAACACTAAAATTGAAAAACCCCTCCTAACCTTATAAAAATTTTGAAAAATCCCATAAAATTTTAAAAAGTTTTCTGTTATATATTTTTATCTATATTATATAGTATATATTGAAAATAGTTTTGAAAATTTTTGAAATATTTATCTACTTTTAAAACCTAAAAAAATCCGACCTATTATTGTAAGCTACTTTTTTGCTAGATTAAATCAATTAAAAATACATAAAAATTAGCAAAAGTTACAAGAAAAATACAAAAACAACGAAAAATATAAAACACAAAAAAAATATTTTATAATTTTTAATATATATATATATATATTTGACAACCCATATAGACTTATTATACTATATATACCTATATATTTTCTATTAATATTATTATTATTTATAGATACCTTAAATATATTTTAAAACCTTTAAAAAATAAAAAGGATTGTACTTATTTGTATTTCTTGAAATTTTATGTAAATTATATATATATCATATATAGTATTTATATTATACATAATATTATATATACACACACATATATATATGTATGTATATTGAAAAAATGGGGTTGCCCCTGTGGGGAGCTAACTTGGCTCTCCCTTCCCATTTTCCTTTTTTTTATTTTTTTGAAAAATGACTCAGTGGAAATTCGTCGCTATATCTATGTATTATGTCATTCAAGTTTCATGGAAAATAAAGACTTCTACAACATCCATCTAAACAACCATTTTTAACGGTCGCAAAATTGTTGAAATCAACCTCATGTGGATGGAGATGTAGGAGCGTCAGTTTCGCACGAAACTTGAATGATCAAATATAGGGATATATTGATGAAAATTCACGGAAGTATTTTCAAAAAAATAAAAATGTCAAAAATGAGTCGGGGGGTGGGGCAAGTTAGCTCCTCCTAGGGAGCGACCCCATTTTTCCTATATATATCTACTCACTACATCTTTAAATATAAAAAGAAATTAAAAATCAGAAAAATATAAAATAATATAAAATTTAAAAATTTAAAAATGTAATAAAAATAAAACGTTAAGAATCAATAAACGTTAAATATAACTAAAAACACATAAAAATCAAAAAGCCAAAAAATACAAAAATAGTTGTTGTTTATTTTTATAGACAATAATTATTATCCTATCCATGTAGCTCTCAGTGATTTGACCCGTGCACTTACGTGTTATACCCATCTATTCATTTATTATTCATAGATTGTGGGTTGACTATTGATGATTGGTTGAGCACGTTTCGAGTACCGTGAGAGCGGCTGCTACAGCTTTGCAGGATCCTATTTATCAGACATCGCATGTTCTCCAAGATCGGGCATTAGGAACCGTTGTCCAAACCTCTCTATCGATATCTTCTTAGCGATTTTTCTCGGATTCAAATTTTATGCATATTGATCGATTGTAGGGTTTTAGGGTCCGATGGGTTCAGGGTTTCGATCAAGCAATTTTGGGTTAGATGGAGAGCGATTCTTCTCAGATTCAAGGTTTACGCATATACAAGGTTTAACATCTTTTTCACCGTGCTTGAATGTAGGATGGGTTGGCACAACGAAAAGCAAGATGTGGTCATAGTTTGTGTGAGACACAACGGGCGGTTTAAGGACACAAAGGGATGTTGGGGAGAAAAATATGTGGACTTTTGTGGAGGAGGTGGTTGGAATGGGTCCTAATTTCACTTGCTTATTAGACCCGGTCGACACTCTGTCAATGACTGTTCCTTGGGACAGTTCTTCATTCCTATCATTACGATACAAAAAATCCAAAGCGAGAGCAGACAGTTTTGTAGATCTAGCAAATGAAGCGAACATGATGCGTGTGTTCAATTCCCACATGTATGGAAGAGACATGAAACTCATTGTTGGTTTCATCAACATCGATATATTGAAGCCAAGGAGACAAAGAAAGCGTCGAAGAGCAAATTAGAGTGACAATGATAGGGATAAACATCTATTGCAGCATCAGAACAACGATGACTTCTTTGATTCACCCTGGGGAGGAGGTGTTATGGTGGGGGGGATGTTATTGATGAAGGAGATTTGGGACATTAAGAAGTGGGTGGGCTTAACGTAAAAAATACGTAAGATTGTGATACACCTATGATTGTTGAAACACCAAGGACACCTAGAATGCTCCACAAAACAGTAGTTACAAGAACACCAAGGTCTGCATGACACAAGACCCGAAGAGAAGAAATAGTGAACGAAGTAACCATACGACACCAACCGCCGCGAACATTGAAGAGTAGTAGTGTTCAACTCCCCTACCATTGGGAGGTTATCTCAATCAGCTGCTAAGAAGGGAAGATAGAGCACTTCGTTTAACACGAGGTGTTAACCAAGCAG
This sequence comes from Ottelia alismoides, assembly GCA_037367405.1. Classification (NCBI taxonomy): domain Eukaryota; kingdom Viridiplantae; phylum Streptophyta; class Magnoliopsida; order Alismatales; family Hydrocharitaceae; genus Ottelia; species Ottelia alismoides. Next base: position 214,040 of record JAZKJV010000345.1, read on the forward strand.
CTTCCCCTACCACCGAGAGGAACAAAAGAAAGAGAACTTCATTCAAAGCACACGGACATGACGAAACAACTCTTTGAAAGTCCCCTCGAGCTGTTGAAAAAGAAACAAAGAGATCCACTAGAGCATCTTCAAAAGAGAGAAGGCAATCCTTGGAGGAAGAGTTTGATGCAGACCCCGAAGTTGAAGATGTATTCATTGTCGCTTTTGAAGTTGAATGAATTGGATGATGAGTGGATTGTCAATTCATACAAAGGAACATATGAAATTAATTATGGGAGTTTATGCTAGTGATGACGACATTGACTTATAGATTGAAGACATAAAAGACTGTGAGGGTCGAAATTTTGAACTAGAGAACCATGACTTCATAGTGGCCAGCAATTTTGCAGATCATGTGACATTTCGCTTGAAGCTTGTTGTGTATTGTCTACAGAATGAATTCAAGTTGAAGTTTATCGACCTGGTCCAACACAAATAACAACAAGGTGTGCTAATAATGGTTGCAGGTGGTGCATGTGTGCATCAAGGCTTGGAGGAGGAGTCACATCCAATATCAAAACCTTGTTAGGACATCATACTTGCAAAAGTATCAATAGAGTTTATACTGGCATGTCAAAGCAAGGGTGGATTGCAAATTTTTGTAAGAAGTGGTTAAGGAAAATCCTAATTTGTATGTGAACGACATTTTAGGTCGAATATGGAGGAATTTAGTGTAAGAGTTCCCTATCTCGGAATTTACAGGGGAAGGAACATTGCTCTCGACTCAATTTTTGGGAAGGTGGAGCTTACCTGCACAACAATGTCGAGTTTGATCTATGAATTAAAATCAAGTAACCTAGGATCCGTGCTTAATTACATAACGGAGAAGGATGATGCATTCCTAAGAATTTTCAATTGCTTCAATGCTTCCATGAATAGGTTTAAAAATGGTTGCAGGCCTTTTCTCGAACTAGATGGTTTCCATCAGAAAGGAAAATATCATGGGACCTTATTAGCAACCATAACACTTGATGAAACAAATGGCCTATTCCCCATTGCTTTTTGTATATGTGAGGATGAGTCTAATGATTCTTGGAAATATTTCTTGGAGAAGTTACATTTAACGATTGGGTATGAATGCGGGAGAGTATTGACAATCATTTCCGATGCACAAAGGGTCTTGAGGGTGCAATAATGAAAATTTTCTGGAAGTAGAGCATGAGGCATGCATGTGGCATGTCTACAAGAACTTCAAAAAGGAATATCCAGGAGAAGACCTTGAGAGGCTTGTTTGGGCAACTGCACGTGCATTTGAGAGGAGGTATTATTTACACAACATGACTAAGATTCAAAAATTATCAAAGAATGCATTTGATTATTTAGAGAGACTTTCTCAGAAATGGAGGCACCATAATTTCCGTGAAGCAACACAATGCTCGTACATAACCAACAACTTGACTGAATCATTTAATGCTTGGATCTCAAAAGCACATCATCTTCCCTTTATGTGAGCTGGTGGATTGGATACGACAAAGATAATGACAACAATGGACAAGATAAGATGTAGAGCAATGCAACTAACATGTGATTTGGTCCCTCTCGCATCATAATATGTGATGAGAATCACAAGAGATATGCAGGGTTTTATTGCTAGACGATCAAGTGATAGATATATGGAAGTAGAGATGCCTTAGAGGTTGTATGTGGTTGACATCGAGGCACATAAATGTATGTGCAATAGATGGCATATATGTGTCCTCCCTTGTAGGCATACAAATGTTGTTCTTAACATCATACGAGGGTAAGTGGGAGGATTACATCTCCCCTTACTATATCTAGGAAATGTATAGGAAGTGTTACAACTTTGGCATAGCACCATTGCCAGGACTTTTGGGCCACAGTTGAGCTGCCATAATTGTCAGTGCACCGCTTACCAAACGATCGGCAGGGAGATCGAAAAAACTAAATTTGATCAAAGGATGAGGTGGTAAGTAAACAAAGAGCTCGTCATCTCTGTAACCATTATGGATCAATCGATCATCACAAGAACGCATGCAAGACACCAACAATGCATCCATCTCAGAGCCAACAAGATGTGCAAACATCCAATGATGTTATTCCTCTAGCAAGCAGAAGGTTTGCATTCACACATGTTTTTTTGATATACAAATTGGCCTAAATATCAAATTTCTGTAGTTGTAACATCCTTCAATTGCTTTTATATGTGACTTTGTAGTGGAACCGCATCAAGGAAGCAACTGGTGGCTCGACTGAAAAAACCATGTTGCCAAAAAGATAACATGCCAAGGAGGCATGGACGTCCCAAAAAGGCAAGCCACTCGGTTGACCCACTACTAAATGATCTATAATGTACCTTAGATTAAGATATTCATGGCATCTAAATGGCTTATTCATCTTATTTGAATGCTTCCCATGTGGCTTTATGTGTGTACATAGTGTATAAGAGAGTGTATAAGGATGGCGATTCCTTTTTGGGTGGATCCTTTTATAATTGTTGGAGTTTTTTTCTGTGAATCACTTCAAGGGCATATTGGTGCAAAATTATACATGTGTGCACATAGCCTATAAGGGCAGTGATACTATTTTGGGTGGATCTTTTCAATGTCATTGGAGTTTTTGGTGACTGCAACCGAATCAATTCATGAGCAGGCTGCGATAGAATTATAGAATGATATATTCATTGTACATAAGTTTTTGGGGATTTAAACATATGATAGAATGGAATTTTTGATGTATGTAATCTTTTGTAACAAAATTGCAAATATGGTTTGTAATTATGAACTACTTTGGATCTATGTTCTCATAACATTTGATTTCTGAATCCTGAAGTTATGCTTCCAAATCCATTACAATGATGGTTGGTTGTAATATCATGACTTTGGGGTTATGTTCTTCTGACATCTACTATCTGGTATTTAACAAAGACGATAAGGGAAGACTTTACAGCAGATCACATCCATTATAATGATGTTGCTTCCAACATGTATGTAACCAATCTCATATTTCCTTATTCATATACACATATGCAGCTATAACTACCATCAAAAATATAAATTAGCTTCATTATAACAATCACTTCCCTTTAATGCTTCTATACTTCCATAATTTTACAACATATTAACTCCATCATCTGATAAGTGTTTGAGGACTGATCCGGATGTGCCACTTCCACCCACTGAAAAAAGTTGCAGATCTTATGGCAACATGTGTAGAACTTCAATCCTCTACTCCAAGATTTTCCTGATGTTATCACCACTATTGGAATGTTGTAAGGATGCCTTATTTGGGATCCAGAATTGCCATGATAGGATGCTGAACTTCGCAAAGTTGACGTCATCGAATAGCAACACATAAGTTTATTGTTGCAACATAGCTTAAACTATATACAAAATCATGAAATGTAACAATTTTTTAAAGAAATATTGAATCCCTTCTTCACGTAAACCTTCTTCTCTGATTATTAATGAAAGAAAGCCTCTTGATTTATCCCTTCTTGATTTCTTATGTATGATGAAGTCTCATGGTTCAAGATGTTGTTAAATAGGTCCATATCTCCTAACGGTCAAATACATTCATTTATTATTTATTTGATGGCCATCAACTGCCAACTAAATCATAATAAAATACTCTACTCAATGGTCACCCGCTTTGTTCTTGTCCACGGCCAAGTGTCACATCTCACTATCATAAAGGACCATTTGGGAGAGATGCAAACAACTAACCACATAGGCACAACTGATATTCCTAAAACTTTCGAGGGTCATAATTGATATTCACAAAAAGAGGGGCATAACTGATATTACAATATCTCATAAGGGTGCAACTGGTAAAAATCCTTATATTTTTGTATGCTTGTAAAGGGATCAAAACATGTATACAAAAATACAATAGGTTAAAAAGGTATTACAATATATTATACATAAAAATTCAAAGTGTGTTTTTCTGTCTCATTTACAATATGAGTCTAAATCCTATATCATATATATGAACTTTGTTCCCCTCAAAATAGTCTTGAGATTTATGGTTGTTATTGTGCCATCTATTGAATTGATCGAGTCGAGTCAGCATAGTCCAAGATTCCAAATCTATAGCCAAACTCAAATTCGAGCTCAAACTTGATAAGCTTCAACCATTTGAATGCAGACTCAAACTCGAACTCGTTGAGATCGAATTGATTCACAAGCCTCTTCATGAGATGTTTGTAGGTTGATTTCTATATTTCTTATTCGTAAATTTCTCTAAAGAATCAACTTGAACTCATTAAATGCTTCAATAATACTAATATTTAATATTAAATATATGTGTGTACTTATTTTTAGCCATTCCCTTACATATATTATTTATAGTCATTATATTAATATTTCATTATCAAAGTCTATTATTATATATTCACATTGTTTCGTATTTTTTTGATGTCATGTTACTTTAGTTAGATATATACACAAAATGTTGAAGTTGCATCTCAAATGAATATGTTGTATTGTTACATTACTATGAAATTAGGACCCTTTAGAAATTATTATATAAATGCATTATTATAATGAAAATCTATTGCGTGCTTATTTGATTAACATTTAATATGTTTGAGCAAAACTAGGACTTAAGTATCAATTTGTAATATTGTCATGAAATCATATATATAAAGGACTCAACCATGGTGTCGAAATATAACTTATACATGATTTGTGCATTCATTTAGCATTAACCAGCAAACAAAATATTGAAACTTGTATAAAACCATTGTGAAGGGATACAATTTGTCTAATCCACACATGTTAAAATCATCATATAAACATCACATAATCTTGGCTTCTAGGATTTAATAAAAAATTGTTGAAATTGACGAGAAATCAAATAAATCTTCAAGCTTTTGAGGAGAGCCAGCGATCCTTTAGGGGGAGAACTTGGAATGTAACATGTGAAAACATTCGACATGCCACTTTCTATCTTATCTAATGATAGACCGGTTGTAGATGCAATAAGAAGTGACTGACTAAAATTGCATAAATAATTTAAAATCAATGGGTGTTGTGTTTGTTTAATTTGGACAATCCTCAAGGCCCAGTCACAAGGAAGTTATTTCAAAATTTGAATAAATATACAAGCATGTGCGTAATCCAATGTGATGCTCATGTGAGTTTGTTTCTAGATGCAAACCTAGGTACATTATATAATAAGGAATTTTAAATCAAAATTGAGTCCAAATAATCTCAGAAAAGTAGAATTAATTTATTTTTGATTTTAGGATAAACAAATCTATCCCATAAGACTCCTAAGTATTTTTAAGAAAAAAATAACAAAAGGAAATTGGTTTATTAAAAAAATGCCATTTCATGCAGCAATTAAGATCGTAAAAACCTGGAAAATAAATTTTTTTTAATTGCTATTTATGTTTAGTAGATTAAAGAAGGCTACAAGGATGCAATTTTTTAAATTTTTAGATTTTTAATGCAACATGTAGAAAATCAACAAGTTTTTGTGTTTATTGGAATTTTTGAGAGCTATATGCAATGGAATATAACCTTTTTGGCCAGTAGATGAAATACAATAAAATGTCGTAATTATTCATCTTTAATTTTCTCCAATGCAAAAAAATATTTGTAAATTAAGTATTGAAAGAAACATGATTTAGGGCATTTAATTTGTGAAAATTACAAATATGATATTTTCACAATCCAAAATTTTCACATGTCTGCAAGATTAGAAAAGATGGAAAGGTGCTTGCTTCTTTACAAATCATTCTAAATTTAAAAATCCAATTGTTCTAAGCACGCAAAGAGATATTTTTCAAATATATTTAGGCATTTTACAAATTTTTTTAGCAAGTGCATTTATTGATATGAATTAAACTTCTTTGAGTACGCAAAGACCCATTGCGCTCTTGTCGAGATCTTTTTTGCTGCTAGAAAAACCTCAAAGACTAAAATCGGCTAGGTTATTGTAAATGAACTCTAGCTCTAATTCTGAGGTTTTTTACCGGTGATGTTTCGTTTACGCCCGCTATTCCCGTAACAGATTAGTGATAAGGGGTGATGTCATCTTTGAGAATTTCAGTCTGTAGATAATATTGGACTTTTTATTTTGTCCCCACTTATGAAAGTTCAAGCCAATACAATAGGTATTGCCATGCGAAGGGTTTGACTTGGAGAAATAAAGGGTACATGTATCACACATGCTAATTTTGAGAAGGTACCACATGAATATTCGATGATACCGGGTATTGAAGAACGTGTGCATGAAATTTGAATGAATTTGAAGCAATATCTAATCTCCCCTATCCGAAGTTTTTATATAATAAGTTGCTTCCCTCAATGCGAGTAAGTAGACCTCACTAAAATCAAATCAAAAATATGGAGGTCAAGGCATTCTCAATCAGCTTTGGGATAGAGGTATAAGCAATATATAAAATGAGAATACCGAAACCCTTCACCAAACCTTTCCCTTTTCCCTACCGCTAGTTGTCAGGAGAGAGTGAAAATCCCGTGGCGCGACTGATCCAACGTCAAGAAGGGGAGGGCCTCTCTTGACCTTGTTGTCCTATGCGCCTCTCTCTTCGCAGTCTGCTCTTTTTCCGATCAAAATTCCCTGGAAGGACATGCATATGTCTATGCCTGCTTGAAGCCGAAGCGCTAGGCAGGAAATCAGAAAGCGAGATGCCCAACTAGAAACTATATCAAAAAAGCGAATGCAAGTTTTTTTAGTCAAATATTCCATAAGTCATTCAACCAATAGAAATGAGCCTGACGGCAAGTAGAGAAAGGTAGAGATCCTGTGTAATGCCATTCTAAGTGGTACCACCGTCGCTACGAAGATCAAAACCAGGGTTCTCGGACATCAATCATACATCAACTAAAATCAGCTATAATACTCGAAACAAGAAAATATTACAAATTTCCACAAGTTTAATTCCCACATATATTTTAGAAATGATGGGGAAATGTGCATGGTAAATAACATCAATGACAACATATATATTTTTGCAGATAAAATAACATAAAATCAAGATTCAAAAAAATGCTCAAATGAAGGGTATCAATGTAGTAACAGAATAGATACAAATGATAACAAAAAATACAATCATAAAAAAAAAGAGGGGCTACATAAATTTGTTCAAACAACATATATCGCTCTAGAAGATCTCGACCGACAAGGTCATTTCTGCTATATTAAAAATGACAAGGAGAATGATTGCAACAATCTTACCCCTTCGAATAAAGGGATAGGGTTAGAAATTATAGTCCCATCCCGGCTGCCTGTCACGGTGTCATGTGGTGCCAAATTGCATGTTGAGTTCTTTTCCAAAATGGTTGATACATGAAGATTCTCTAATGGTTTGGTGTGGCTGAGCACCTCCTCGTACAAAACAAATATGAGAAACAAAACAAAACCAAAGAAAAAAAATGGAAAAGAAAATAAACAGAGATGAAGATGGGAGCACAATATGTGAAATTACTGGGTTCTCAACCTAGACGGTGGTTTTTGCTCCACGACCTAGCGATAGACGTGTGTGTGGTGTCGGTGCATTACAAGCCCCAAGAAGACCTTGGATCCCTTCTTTGGATACCACGTGGTGACAGTGCCTCGTCAGAATACAACGTTGATGCTATTGCCATCTATGGGAGTCAAGATGAAATTCTGGAGAGGATTCAATGGAGTCTTGGATGCAGTTTTGGGGGGCTTGGAATTCTTGATATAGATAGATACAAAACGTTCATGAGATTAGGTTGAAGTTTTATCCGAGGGCTACAGAGTTGCGGTTAGATCATAGTGAATAGAGGATACATATGACAAGGAGAGGTTGGCAAATATGGGAGATTGCATGCATTCCCACAACTCAATCAATTTGACTCTTCTCGTTCATTTCTTTATCCAACTATTTTTGACATTTTCTTATTTATTTATTTATTAACAAGCTCGTGACAATATTGCGGATTGGATACACTATAGAGGGGATGAATGGAGTATGGCAGATTAAATTTTTTTCAGAAGCAGCAGACAAGCAATCAAATCCAATCAGAGACAGCAATCCAACAATCACATTACATGGTATGGTAACATGGAAACCCATGCAGGTGAAAACACGGCCCAAGCCTTCCGGACTTAGGATTTTTAGCTAGTCGAGTCAATCAACTTTTCCTCTATATCCTAAGATTTTTCAGATGAATATCTCAATCGATTACGAAGCGTGAAGCTTACAATCTTGGATCACACACCAAAGTCATAATTGTGGATCAAACATCAAAGTCGCCACTACAACTGAGTAGTTGCAGTACCGCTAAAGGCTTCACCTTGAGTTTCTAGCAGAGTGAACTCCAAAGGTATATGCAGAATAATGTTAGTTGAACAAGATAAAATAATTATATGTGTTGATTAAATAAAACAGTTGGACAATAATCATATCAACAAAGAGAATATATCAACACAATTTACAAATACTTGAATCGAACATATATGTCTCTAACACAGGTGCAAGCTATATAATTTGAAAAATATTTCTGAATTATCCTAAGTAGCTTCAAGAGAATCTTTGAATATACCCAGAGAGCTTGAGGAGCTTGCTACAGACTAGGATTAGCTTTCAACTTAGAAATCTTCTCTCTTGAAGATTTAAGCACCTAAGATTGAAAAGAGAAAGAAGAATAGTCGAATGAGTTGTGTGTCGAAATGAGGAGGTAAGTATCTCCTTTTATAGTGATTCAACTATGTAACCGTTGAGTGCCAAAAATAGTAACTTTCAAAGCTTGAATGATCGATCAACAAAAGACCATGATCAATCAATGCTCATGTGATCGATCACATAAAAGAACGTGCTCGATCAAAAGGTCAGTTAAAGAATTCAGAACTAAAATAGATGATCGATTATAAAAAAAGTGACTTATTGAATAATAAAAAGACACGATCAAGGATAAACAATGTTCAAAAAATAATAATCGATCAGCAAAAAAAGAGCGATCATGCGATTTACCGATCATAGAAAAACCAACGATCAATTAATTCAAAAGTGTTCTTAAATTGGTTACAGAATGATCGATTAGATCAAGTATCATGGGCGATCAATTGATGACTGATCAACATAAATTGCAATGAGCGTTCAGTTTAGAGTTTGATTTGAAGTTGAATGCTATAAGAACTTTGACTTGGCCAGTAGCAATCCTGATTCTTTGTGTACATCATCAGAGATACAATAATTGAATACTATTTAGAGTACATTCAATGATTACAAAATAAGTATAAGGTAAAAGCACTTAACCGCATATGATACAATAAGAAACTTCCGAAGAGCTTCTATTGAGGTCATGAACATTGTCTGAAGATCCTGCAAAATTGATACACTTATGCAAGTGGATCAATTGTGTGTGTCGGTTTTAAAATAAGAGTAATCAAGATTCCAACAAGTTTGTCTACCCGAGTCTCTAGAGTTATGGTCAATAGTATTTGCGACCTCATTTATTATGTTTTTATTTGTCAGTCCATGCATATTCATATATGTTACTTTCTTCCTCTTCTATTTTTTAATTTAATTTTCAAATTTCCATTTTTTATGTATTTTTCATTCACGATCAGATATTTATAAGAACACGGAATTATGTGGAAGTTATAGGCATTTATTAAGAATTTTAAGCCACGATAAAAACTCAAAATAGATGAGCCTATGATTCCTCATTAGTTATAATAACAATTACAACCCTTATATCATAATGAGTTTTCTCGTTGTTGTTTATTGATGTAGTTTCCTTCATTTAAATTTTATTAGTTAGCTTGTGTTTAACCCCAATGAATTTTGTGTATAATTTTTACATTATGATATCCAAGATATAAACCAGGCTTTGAAAAAAATTCTAAACAGATTCATAAGAACAAGAAATTGGTACAATAGCTAACGATACACAAAACTAGCACTTTATGGTATATGGAAAGTGGATATGTCTATTAGAGAGAGTTGAATTGTTACTACGACAATTAACTACGTTCTTGATATCATGTTGCCAGCTTCCTCCTCTCTAAGGTAATGGACCATCATTCACGTGTGTTAAGATGCATAATATATATTGTAGCCCCATCTGATGTAGACAAACCAAATCCTAGTACCCCACCATCCTAGGAGCATTGCGAGTATTACAATTCCAAAATGTGGTGCAACCAATTTAATTGAAAAGATTGTGGTAAACAGACAATTAAAAAACTATGGTTGTAAATACAACCAAACAACTTTGGTCGTAATTAAAGGAGGATGATAATTGAATGAGAAATGAAGAACCATAGGCATCAGAGAATATGGTGAATGAGCAAAGCTTATCCACATTTATAGGCCGTTTGGTCATGGGATATGTGATATGAGATAAGGAAGGATTAAGCAATTATATCTGTTATTTCTGTTCATTTGCAAGAATAGAATTACGTAAGATAAGAAAGTATATGTGATAGCTATTTGCTATTATTTGTTAGATTGGATAAGAAAGAATATATAACAGAAGTTAGTTATGTTATATAAAATAATTAAATAAGTGATAGTTATTTGTATTTTTATGACAGGAGACGTTGATAACAGAGGAATAACAGGCTAAATCTTATCTCTTTCGAATTTTTAGATGAGTACAAATTTTAAGAGAGAGATAAAGAGGAACAGGAGCCTCCCAACCCAGAAATGAATGGAGTTCACATTTTAGTATGAGTGAGATAGAGCCATTTCCCTAAATGGTAACGCCGGTAATATTATTTCCTTAAATGGGTACGGCCAAAAATTTTTCCCCAGAAGGGGGATGTATCGGCAAACTGTTTGTTGCTCGTAATGTAGCGTGACAAATAGTTTGCAATGCTTACATGGACTCCGTGGCAAACCCTTCGCCCCGAGCGACGAATGGTTGGCCGGGTGCGGCAAATCATTTGCCGTGAACAGCCAACTTCCCGCCCAAAAAATATATTGAGATTACATATAAATTTAAATTGCATATAGAATATTATTATATATAGAATAAAATTAATATAGAGTAAAATTACAAATAAAATATATATATATATAGAATGAAAATATATGTAAATTAATATGGAATGAAATTTATATTAAATGAAATTGGTATGTGTAATAGATAACTATTGATTTAATAAATAGAGTTAATATGTTATATTATTAACTAATATATAATTACTTTGATTTAGCAGTATAGAAGTGTATATATTGTTTTATTAATATATAAGTCTGATTATATTTTCTAATTACTTTGCTAGATATATATTTATTAGTAATGTAAATATCCTTACTATCAGGTATCGAATGCTTTGGAGGTCTTCAAAGTTTATTATTTTCTTTATAATGAATTTATCTCCTCACCTTTTCGGATGTGATACTCATGTTGATGTTATCTCATTTGACATTAACTACACTTATCTCCATAATAATTTTGATGTTTTTTACACTTGGAGCGGGCGGGCATCTATGCTATAAAGATTAAGGTTAAGATTTTTGAATATTGATGTACAAATATATAAAGAAATAAAGTAATTTCATTTATTGCAAAAATAAGCTGAGATTTTCAAGATCTAAGAAGGAGACACTTCCATTTATAAATTACCAAGAGCAGATAACTCGAACATTTTCCTTTGATTGATAAAAGATACATATGATAATATATGCGCAAGAGATCCTCAAAATAGGCATATATATATCAAGAGTTTTCAAAATAACAACAAAATATAGTAACCCAACTCATGACCTCGACCTCATCGCTCTCCACGCAGCATGCTCAGACGTGCGTATTACAATGCAATGGTATAATGTAGATTTGTTAAGTCTGCATACAAATTTTCTTCCTTGTCATAATAATTTGTAAGAAGTGACGTCTCACTCTATGATGAGTCCACCATAGCCAGGGGATGTGATTGCAGGGAATAAGGGGTGAACTGCGAGCCTGACTGGATCGTCTGAGGCTGTGATTGTATCTCCACTGAAGTTGGTGGTGATGTGGCTGGAGGTAGTTGGGGTGACTATGGTGGAGGGGGTGGTACACGGCTTGAGGCACGACTAGGTGGTGCACGCACTGCTAGAAAACGGTTGCTGAGCAAATGCACCGACTTGGAGCTGTGAAACAAGTTTTTACCATGACATGTACATATGTTAGAATATTTGAACAAGCATATTAAAAATTGATATTAATGTCATCAATAATCATAAACAATAATAAGGAAAAATATTTGCATAAATATAAGATTCTTTTGTTTCATCAATGGGGATAATAGTTGGGGTACAATTAATGAAACTATTTTTTCATGTGGTGTACAATATGTGATAGTGGCCCCTTTGATGTAGACACTTTTCCTTTCTCCTCCTTCCCCATATCTCCTACCCCGAGCCTGCCTCCCCCCTTCTTGTTCCTCCAGGGCCAGATGAGCCCCTCCCTGCATCGCTCTGACCCCTAGCATGCCTTCTAGCAGTTCTCCTTTCAAGTTCAGTTGTGGTTGCACGATCCCTTTCGATCATCGATCTACCACCCTCTCTCTGACTTGTTACATTTGAAGTGCGAGGTGCATCTGAGACTGTCATTGGTAGGGTTCACCAGATACCCTGGGAAGATCCGTTAGTGATGATTGCATACTCTAGGTGATCGGTCCAATGCCATACCCTGGGATACCCATGAAAGAAGGCCGACTTTGACTTTGCTCCACATGTCAATAATATTGTTGTGCTTGAGATGGTTGAGCTTCCTGCGTGGAAAGTAAGTCAAATGACGGGATTGTGGATGTTGTTTGTTGCATATCTGGAATATAAGAATGGTCGTAAGTGTGTGTCACCTGATACGACGGACCAACATCATCTGCCCTGAAAGTGCATTGATCCTCCCACTATTGGGAGGCAAATGTTGTGGGCTCTATGTACGCTGTGTACATGGGAGGACGTCATATATTCCCGGATCCACCATTGACATATTCTAGATTGTGTAGTCAACGTAACCAATCATTTGTTGCAATTCAGTGCTCCTTCGATGTTCCGCCATCATTTCCCTTACATGAAACAAAAAGTTTACCTATAGTGAAAATGTTTCAATAAGAAATTACGAAGATATTATCAGTTAAAAAATAACCATTTGGTAGAAAATTACCCGTTGGTTCCACCTCGATCCATGTGGCTCATAGGCTTGTTGAGATGGTGGTATGGCTTTAGCGATCCAAAATCGTGTAATATGCCAATACCATGTAAGGTAGTTAGCTAGGGCATAAGTAACTGGTTTATCCAAATCTCTCTACCCAACGACATCGTTCAATCGGTGATTCCATTGGGCCAAACGATCATGGTGGTTGATAACTAGGAATTTCTAGCAATCTAGTATTCCACACAAGGCGGGAACACAAGGGTCGCTGCGGTGACTGCTAAAAATCCCTAGTTAATCAACAAACACTCGGAAATTAGGCCCGGAAGTCTGAGTGTCCAAGTCCCGTATTATTACAAATTAATAATCACTCTCTCACAAAATAAAATGCAAACTAATCTAATCACTCTCTCACTCCTCTTGCTCTCTCCTGCCGGCTTGGCTTAAGAAAAGCCGGCTCCGCCTCACTTGGTTGCTCCGGATCCCCTAGGCGATCTGCCTCGCTCCGCGGTCCCTCGCAAGAAGACAAAGAGATGGTCAGAAAAGCTCAACAATATCTATCAAGAATAAGAGAGATAAACAAGCAATGGTAGACAATTAATCACAATCAAGCAAAAATATGAACTACTCGTTGTTGCTCCCTAGCAACGGCGCCATTTGATAACTAGGAATTTCTAGCAATCTAGTATTCCACACAAGGCGGGAACACAAGGGTCGCTGCGGTGACCGCTAAAAATCCCTAGTTAATCAACAATTAACCCACACAATAGATATCAAGAAATGACAAGCAAATGGTGGAGCTAAAATTTATTTTTAACTCTACAAACAAGGTGTATAGGTAGGATCAAGTATGCAGAGAGTTCGAACACAGGGAGCAAGGCAGGGTAGATCGACAAATGTGTGTGTGAGTGAATGTGATGCGATGTCTACACTATGCAAATGTAAATATTTTTGTGGGTTTTTAATTTCCAGTTTTTTTAATTTAATTTTTAATTTTGTATTTTTATTTTTTTTAATTTTCTAATTTTATATTTTTCTTTTTATATTTTATATTTTTTTCTTTTTCAATATTGGAATATATAAACTATGTAATAAAAGAGGTGATAAAATATTTATAAAAATATGAAAAAATAGTCAAAAATAGTCAAAAATTCAGAAATAAAATCTTTTTGATCTTTTTATGGTTTTTTACTGTTTTTGTGATATTTGGGTATTTTTGAGGATCTTTTTGGTATTTTTTAAAAACTGGAATAAAGAAAAATCGGGAATAAGCTACTGGCTGTGAGTAAAATAGGAATGAAAAATATCAAACAGCCATAAATTTTTCCAAACTAATTTTAAAATAAAGAGAATAAAATGGAGAATCTACAGGACTTGAATTTGTATATTTCTGATTTTCCTAGGATTTTATAGATTTTTTTGAAGTTTTAAGGTATTTTCAAATTTTTAAGGTTTTTCTTTTGCAATTTTTAATGATTTTTGGACTGACACTAAAATAGATAAAATATACGATAGGTAATTTTTTTAGAATTTTTCTAGGGGTTTTGATATTTTTTTGGTATTTTCTAAGCTAGACAGTACTGAAATGGCATATTTTTTATTTTTAATAAATGCTAAAATGCAACAAAAATAAAAATTAAAAATCCGGCGTGAAAGTGCAAGTGAACAGGAGCTTAAGTTGAATTTTTGGGAATTTTTCGAATTAAGATGAGGCCTTAAATAAATAGAGCAAGCATACAAAAATGTTCAGCCTAGCAGGGGTATATATGCAAATACACAAACATCTAGGGGCATACATGCAATTTTCCACAAAATATAACACTTAATATTTAATTTTCTGGACTAATCCCAAATACCAAAACTCGGGAGGGCACAGGTGCAAAATGTCCCCCAGGGCGCGTGACTTGCACGCGTTGGGAAGGACTCAAATGTAATTTCCAAAATGCCCGAGGGCTCCCATGCAAAATATCCAAAATTTTTAAACTTAAGCTAAATGTTCGAGTATTGAAATGAAATAAACAAAATGTCGGGGGCCTCTTTGTAAAAAGCCCACACCTCACGTGAACAGGTCACGTGAGGTGACGTGGTAGAGGACCTAAGTGTAATATTGGGAAACACAGGGGCCTAATTATAAAATTTACAAAAGTTTTAAACTACCAAGGAAAGTTTATGGAATAAAATAAAATTACAAAAGTGTGGGGGATATACTTGCAAAATTCCCTCGCTAAGGAGATCGAACGGCTGCGGCTCTTCACTTGGACACGTGACGTGATCTCCTCGCGCGATACCGGTTCGGTCTAGACGCCTGAGATAAAATGGTCTCCTCGCGATGGACGGTCCTGGGCATCCCAGATCTAATGACGGTTGTAGCTTCTGGGCCTTCTCCTCGATCCGATGGCTGCGAAGGCTGGAGCAAGAACCGCGGAGGAACTCCGGCGAGCCGAGGTTCTCCGAGGTGCTGCTCCTCCTCCGGTGGACTTCTTGGCTTCCAAATGAGGCTGGAGGGTCCTCTCGTCTTGATCTTTCTCCTGAGGGCTTCAAAATAGCTCGGCGGAGGCCGAGGCTCGTAAAGGAGGAAGGCGGAGCTGGGGAGCTCGGACGAGCTCCGGCGAGGGTCCAAAATGCTCCCAGGCGCGCGTCAAAGGACGTTGACCTGCAAAATAGAGTGAGAGGGTCCAGGGCAAGTTGCATGGACCCTACGGTGGCGACAAGATGGCGTGACGTGGCGGTGGGGCTCTCGGCCGGAGGTGCGCTCCGGCGAGGGGGTCAGATGCGATGATTCGATCGATGAACGTGCTAATTTTTTGAGGGTTTTCGATCCGAAGGCTATGGTGAATGAAACGCAATAAAAATCAGAGAAGAAAGGGGCTGCCTCATCGGTCAATGATCGGAGCGAGGGTACCTCGACCGCCGGAGTTGGGGGAGGTGGTGGAGACGCCTCCGACCTCCTGCACCTTGGCTGATGGCACTAGGCTGGAGCTGTCACCTCCAGGAAGGCGTGGAGCACGAAAGGAGCGAGGAGGGGTGGACCGAAGGGACTCAAAATTGAATCGAAAGGCCAGGGTTCCATATATGTGGTTTGACCAGATGACCAAGGCGCTCCAAAGACCTAGGAAAGACGCCTCACGCAGCGTTCCACAGCCCTAGGTTTCCCTTGGGCGTGAATCGCTGAGAATCGAGGAGCAAAAATGCCCCGGACTCTGATGCGAAAGAATGGAAGATGCGATCTCGATAAATGGTTGAAACAGGGGTCAAAACTCAATCTGTCAGAAGCTACAGGGGCTAGGAAACCTAGTTGACCGGGGTCAACTAGGGTTTGCACCTGGTTGGTCCACGTGGACCAACCGGGAAAAACCCTGGAAAATACTTTTATTAATTCATTTTCAAATATTAAATGGCCGAATTAAATTATGATTATTAAATAAAAAATATTAGTTATTTTATGTAGTATTTTATTCTGAATTTTAATTATTTTTATGAAGTATATTTTTATAAGTTTACTTTTATACCCCTTATAGGTATATTACCTATATATTTTATTAATTAATTTTTATTTTGGTATTTTTAATTTCTTTAATTCTGTTTATTATTTTATAAAATTATAAAATACTTTTATACATGTAATTATATTTTTATTCTATTTTATTGATTTTTTTTGTATATTTAATAAAATATAAGTATGTTTTCTACAAGTATAAGTATAGGTAGTTTACCTATGTATGATATATATACATATATTTTATTTTGAATTTCTTTTGAGTTTTATTCTGATTTTAACACACAAATAATTATACATAATATTTACAAAATTATAAATATATAAAAATATAAAAATAATTAATAAATAATAAATTGAATATTTTAATCTGTACAAGTATACAATGTGAGTCCAAAACTCAACTTTCAAACCGTAGCTCCGCCAAATGCAAAACCACTGCCATTAAATAACTTATTTTATTATATATACAATTAAAGGTGAGTTTGCTGCATTTGGAGTTTTCATCTGTGAGATACGGGTCTGGGAAGTTGGGATTCTGGATTTTTATTCAGACCATAACTTTTTATCTATGTATTATTTTTCAGTGAAATCAATTTTGTATTTTTCTATATAAAATTATCTACAACTTTCATGTATAAAGTTTCTTTATTTGATGTATAAAAAGTGAAACCAAAAATGGGTCCCAAAATGAATAAAGAATGAATTAAAAAGTATAGATATTTGACCCTTATCTCCCCCTACTTTATTCCTTGTCGACCTATTCATCAAGATGCCTAGGTCTCGGGGTTTCAGGTCATAAAATATTTAGAATATTTTATTCTTTTTCTTTTCTTTTATTTATTCTATAATTTTGGCTTTAATTGCAGTATTTTATACACTAATTACATGTACATGAATGCATGCTAATATGATGTATTTAATGCTATTTACAGGCATTTGCTAGGGTTTTTAAGGCCAAAATGATAGAATAAAGATGATGAAATGTGGATTCATCATCCCCCTATACCTTTCCTTTGCTAGTCCCTAGCAAACACTTATGCAATACGTGCAAAAAGAAAACCAAAGAAAAGAAAAAGAAGAAACTTGGATTTAGTTTATTTATCAAACTTGTCAAAATCAAAGTTTGGAGCTTAAGTCGGACCTTTCGAATTTTAGTGCAGACGGAACCTTAATGAGAACCGAATTTAAAATCCAACAGTCCTTGAGAATCCCAAAAATCTATTCAAGTCTCCTCAATAGCCTGGTCAGAAATATCTTAATTCATACGCAAACTCTTACGACTATGAATCTGACTCGTACAGTGTAAGTGATGGTGGCTTTCCCCAGCTAGAATGACAAAGAGACTGACTTCTCCAGTACGACAACCCAATGATTCCCCAATCCAATAACTCCATCCTCAAGGAGCGGGGTATTCCCTTCTAAGTTCAATTGGCAACCAGCTCAAGAGGAGGGGGTGAAGAGAAGAATGGACGGTAGCCAGTGTAGCTACCTATCCTGGGATGCAAGACCAGTGTAGTCAAGTCATCCTGTTGCAGGCTCACATATTTGACTTTGGAACTCAAGCTTTCTTATTGGCTTTACAACATTTGTACATACTTTGCAGGCTTTTTATTTTTGTACGTGCCTGAACTTTTTTTTTTGAAATACTATTTACAGCAGCATTTACATAAGGAGTTTTTCCTCTTGAGCTAGTAGACTATCCCTCTTTTGAAGCTTTATCGCAACCCACAGCCTCCTGTCTTTAGACTTCCTAATCACTGGACGGGTTGGGGTGCACTTCCCTCCCTAGAGGAGGACAAATGTTTCCACTTGTGTGCGTCTCATACCGGCAAATCCAATCCCCTCACCACCCCAACTGAGTTGAGCCATGTGAAAGCTGCAGGTGTCCAAGTTAGGTCATTATCAACAAGAGTCGTGCGTGTGCTCCGAAATACTCTACTTAGGCAGTCAATAATCCATTGAACCAAATCCCGTGATCCTCAAAGAATTAAGTCAACTAGACCTGAAGTACCTCAAACTCAATTCCTATAAGGTTCCTGTTATTAGGTAGATTTTAAGGTCCAATCAAGCTCCAATCTCTGGATTTTACTTAGACTCGTTCAACTATCAAACTCAATCCGAAAAATGCTCATGCTATGCAAATGCAGAATGCAGAAAATATTTTTGTGATGCAATTTTCAAGGATTTTGAACTTTTTATGGATTTTTGAAAAGATGATGATGATGATGATGCATATGCATTTTTTTGTCTTTTTCAAAAAGATTTTTCAATTTTTTTGGATTTTAATTTTGTAAATGTTTTTGGGAATTTTTGAAAACAAAAAGATTTTGGCTGAAAACTAGGTGAAAATATGTACACGGGAGTGCTTCTTATATATACAAGAAGTGGGTTTTAAGAATTTACAGGGTAAGTGGTCAATTTTATACATATATATATAATGGATTTTTGGTGTGATGTTTGTATTCCTCAAACTTATTGACACAAGCTTTTCAAACAATTTTAGAAAACTATAGTCCAAAATAATTTTTACAAACATTTTTGCAAACGTGTACACACATTTGAAAATCATTTTGCAAAGGCTTTTCAAAAAAGTATATATAGGTTTTTCAAAACATTTTTGCAACCATTTTTCAAACCATTTGCAAATCATTTTTCAAACATTTTATTTCACACAAAGAAAATAAATTTTACAAACCACACATTTTTACAAAGGTTGAAAACATATAACAAAATATTTTCAAAATAGTTTTCAATGAATGTTCACAAAGATTTTCAAACTATTTTTCAAACATTTTGCAAAAAACATTTTCACCTGATTTATTAATCAGTACATACACAAAGAATTTGAGGAACAAAACACCTTTTTATTAAGGATTTTTAATGAATTTTAAAGAATTATTAGCCATATTATTAGGAAAATACGAAAGTACGAGTTATGGCTAAAGTATATACACAGTATATACGACCCCCCTATACTTAGCTTGAGTTGTGTCCTCATAGATCGGAGAGAAAAGAGAAGACATAACTCGTACTAAGTATAGGTAGGTCTAAAGAATAAAGGAATGGATAAACAAACGAATGAGAAGTTGACCGTCCCCCCTATACTTAGGATCAAATAATCCTAAGTATAGCAGACTGTTCACAATGCAGGGAGGGTCAAGGGTGGGAATGAATAGACCGTACTCAGATTGTCTCCCCCTATACTTAGGGTAAGATATCCCTAAGTATAGACAAGAAGAGGAGACAATGGAGATGATCGAAATGAAAATGAAATAACTCGAGGTGCAACCCCCCTATACTTAGGACAAAGTACGTCCTAAGTACAGAAAACTGACAATAAGGGGCGACACCTTTTTGATAGATAAAGAAAATAGAAAAGAAAAAGAAGAAAAGAGATTAACATATGAAAGCATGATATAGACAGATGATCTATACAGCGGAAGATGGAAGTGATAACCATGTATGAGATGCAGATGATATGAGTCAAAGAACACATCTCACACCAGAAGAATGGGGGCAACGTCAATGGTCGGCGGGTCATGATCTAGATAAAGTTTCAGGCGCTGACCATTGACACGGAAGGTAGAGGAAGATGACGGTTCTGATATATCAATGCTACCATTGGCATGTACCTTCCTGACCACATAGGGACCTTTCCACTTGCTCTGTAATTTCCCTGGAAATAATTTCAGCCTGGAATCAAACAACCAGACTCTCTGGTCTGGCTCAAACTATTTATGGCTGATGTGGGAATCGTGTCGTGTTTTCACTTTCTCCTTGTACTGTAGGCTGCTAGAAAAAGTTGTGTCCCTCAGTTCCTCCAGGGCTGCCAACTCTGCTCTCCTCTGATCTCCTATACTCTCAGGATCCAATAATAACTCAGTTACTGCCCATAGTGACTTATGCTTTATCTCCACAGGTTGATGGCACGGGTTGCCATAGACGAGACGAAAGGGAGATGTCCCCAAAGGATTCTTGAAGGAAGTCTGATAGGCCCATAAGACCGAGTCCAAAAGTTGTGACCAATCCTTTCGGTCTAGCCGGACAACCTTCTGCAAGATAGTTTTTATCTCCCAGTTCGATACTTCGGCAAGACCATTAGTCTGAGGGTGATACGGTGTGGCAACCCGATGGTCAATGCCAAACTCGTCTGCAAGGGCCCTAACCTTATCATTGATGAAGTGAGACCCCCCGTCGGAAATCAAGACTCTAGGTACCCTGAATCGTGAAATGATATTTTTCCTCAAAAATTTGCACACGGTTTTAGCATCTGCGGCGCGGGCGGGAATGGCCTCAACCCATCGGCTGACATAATCAACAGCGAGCAAAATATGCTCGAATCCCTGACTCTTAGGAAATGGGCCCATAGAATCAATCCCCCATGCATCAAAAACCTCACAAAAGTGAATGGGTTGCATGGGCATCATGTCTCTCTGTCTGCAGGTTCCCATTTTCTGACAGTCAGTACATCTCTTCATGAACTCATCAGAATCCTTGAAGAGAGTAGGCCACCATAGGCCGGATTGAAGCACCTTCTGTGCTGTTCTTTTTCCAGAATGATGTCCTCTTGCCTCAAGCTTGTGGCAGTATGTGAGGACGCTATGATGCTCTTCTTGAGGAATGCACCTCCTCCTGATGTTGTCCCCTCCTTCATGATAAAGGACGGGATCCTCCCAATGGTAAAACTTGGCCTTCGCCAGGAAGGTCTCGAGTTTCTGCCTGGGCCAACCTTGTGGGACCGTCTTGGCAACAAGATAGTTGACAATGTCGGCATACCACGGGAGCGAGGTGATAGCCAGGATCGCCTCATCTGGAAATGTCTTTGTAATAGGTGCGCTGGGCTCAGATTCCTCAAGATTCTCCAATCGGGAGAGATGATCCGCCACCACATTCTTGACTCCATGCTTATCCTTAATCTCAATATCAAACTTCTGGAGTAGAAGGATCCATCTGGTAAGGCGTGCTTTGGCATCCTTCTTGGCCATTAAGTACCGGATGGCGGTGTGATCTGTGTAGATTGTCACTCTAGATCCGAGAATATAAGGTCGATACTTATCCAATGCAAAGACTACGGCCAGCATCTCTTTCTCAGTTACAGTATAATTCCATTGGGCGGCATCCAAAGTCCGGTTGGCATAGTGAATGGCAAACGGCAATCTATCCCTCCTCTGTCTGAGCACAGCCCCAACGGCAAAATCTGAAGCATCTGTCATGATCTCGAATGGGAGAGACCAATCAGGTGGCTGAAGGATAGGAGCTGAAACAACCATACCTTTGAGAGTCTCAAAAGACGCAAGACACTTATCATCAACAATGAACTTGGTGTCTTTCGTCAACAAGTCAGTAAGCGGTCGGGCAATCCGACTGAAGTCCTGAATGAACCGTAGGTAGAAACCGACATGCCCCAGAAAAGACGGCAATTGACGCAAATTGGACGGTGGATTGAGTTTTCTAATGATGTCCACTAGGGATGAGCATGGGTCGGACTGGGCCGGGCTTTGAAGGGCCCAGGCCCAAGCCCACTTAAAAAATTCGGGCCTTGGGCCGGGCCTAGGCCCGCAATTTTTTTTTGTTCGGCCCAAGCCCAGACCCAGCCCAATTCCTTTGGGTCGGGCTTGATCCGGGCCGGCCCATCTCCCAATTAAATATTATTAACTTTGACTCTTTTCTTTCAAGTTAATCTCAACTCAAGTTACACAAGACAAAATTGATTAAAACATGTACCATAATACTTATGAAACAACTAAAATTCAATTCTACCAAATCCAAATTTACACATGTGCACTCAATGCTAGATACCATGAATGTCCCTCATTTATAGAAATTGAAAGAGTGAACCAAACTTACCCAGTTAACAATGACAGGTGCACCCGATCCTACATGTTTAAAAATAGGCATAAGACCCATATTGGATAAATGTACAATAATAGAAAATAGTCTGATTAAAAAAAATAAATACTAACAAATTCAAGAATAACCAAAAGAATCTAAACCAAATACTAATTAAGAAAATTAATTCTTAATTGAAATACATTGATCATCAACTCATGTCACTGATGAATCTCCATTTCATCACCTTTATTCTATCATTTTGGTCTTAAAAACCCCAGCAAATGCATGTAAATAACAGTAATTTGTACATGATAGCATTCATTAGTTATTGTATTTATTGTACATAGAATAAGGTTTTTAATGCCAAAATTATAGAATAAAGAGAAGAAAAGAAAAAGGAATAAAATATTGCAAATATTTTATGACCCGAACCCTGAGACCAAGTCCAGAATGGAATTGGTCGACAAGGAATAAAGTAGGGGGAGATAAGGGCCAATAGCACAATAAATACCCCATTTATTTATTCATTTATTTATGCATTTTTGACACCTATTTTGTATATAATTATTCATTCATCAAATAAAGAAACTTTGTACATGAAATTTGTAGATAATAATGTAAATAAAAATACAAAATTGAGTTTGTGTAAAAGTAATACTCAGTGTACATTTTATACACAGAATAAAAGCCAGAATCTCAACTTCACAGACCCATATCTTGCAAATAAAAACTCCAAATCACCCAAACTCACTTTAATTGTATATAGCTTTCCAAGAACTATTTAATAAAATTGGTTTCATAATTTTTGGAGTCCATCTGTAAAAGTTAGGTTTTTGGCCTTTATTGTACATAATACCTTATTAAAATATTCATGTTATTCAATATTTATTATTTCTATAAATTGATATTTTTAGAATTTTGTAAATAATATAAGTAATAGATATACATATTGAAATTAGAATAAAACTCAAAAAGAAGTTGTAAAATAAAATAAGCTTATGCAATACATAGGCAAAATATCTATGTTGTATATGTATATAGAATAAAGGGGAATTCATCATTTTATTCTTTATTTATCTATATTTTTTTAATAATATACATATCACTTATAATCTATTAAAAATGCAAATTCAAAATAAACCCCAATAAAATCCATTAAATAAATAAAAACTATAGAGAATATAGGTAAAATACCTATAAGTATACCTACACACTACATACACTTATATATTTAAATATGTAAATAAACTCATAAAAATTAAATAAAAATATATTTATACTCATAAAAAAAGTTATAAATTTATAAAATAAGAAAATAAAATAATAAAATAAAAATAAACAAAATAAAAATAAATACATATAAATATACTTATAAATACATTATTAAAATAAACCCATAATAAAATATATCACAAAAAATAAATAAAAATCATAAATAAATACTACATTAATTAATAAACATTTTTTATTTTATAAATAAAATCTAATTAAATCATTTATTATGTTTAAAAAATAAGTCAAATTCGGGCTGATATGGACCAATCAGAGGCCAGGGAATGTTGACCTCCGGTCAACTCCCCCCTGTGCCTCTGACTCCCGTCAGACCTGTCCAGTCCCCCTTTTTCTCCATTTTTCTCGCTCGATACAGGGATCAATCACCCTCGATCTCTTCACGGAAATTTCTCCTAGAATCATCATGATCCTCGCCGCACATTCTATTCGTTTGTACATAGCCTAGATTCTTCGATATTCGCCGATCAAATAAGGGTGCCACTCATGTTTATAAATAACTCCATCTCCCTCCTCCGAGTTTTTTTAGTCATTTCCCGAGCCCTAGAGCCCACGCCTTCGGCCTAGCGTGCATCCAAGTGACAGCTGGAGGTCCCCTAAAGGTTGTGGAGGCTTGCGGTGGAATGAGATGCGCCCACGGCGGCGCTCCGGCAATCGTCCTGCTCCCTGGAGTTTTCCAGGTATAAGAGCTGCGCATTTATTTTCTTAGGTAGATTGTTATTCCCGCATTTCATTCCTGTCTTTTATTTTGCATTTAGATCATTAGAATAGCTTAGGTTAGCTAAATCGAAGTTCGTCGGAGCTCTGCTCCGGCGACTTCGCCACCGTGCCCTCGACTGTTTCCCGACTCGTTTTCACCGTCATTCTGTCCCCCTCCGCTTTCTCTACCTCCAGACCACTCAAACCCAAACAGATCCTCCCTAGATCTGCGAACCGAAGCTTCAACTCCGCCGCTCGTCGGAAGCTTCACCACCTCATCCATTTTGTATGCTAACAGCTTCAATTCCAGGTCGAGGGTGAAGCCCTCGAGCCATGTGATCTTTCTGTGCAGGTTTAGTGCGCCAAGAAGCACCAGGAAACGAAGTACACGCCGGCGGAGGTACCTGGAGCACCTTGCCTTCTCCGACATCGCAAGGGCGCTCCGGTCGTCCTCTGGACGATCTGAAGCCTCCTGCAGATAGAGTGGAGCACCTACGACGTACAGGGACCCTTGGGAGCAGCAAAGACCGGTAGGGACGCGAGATCTAGACGGAAGAAGCTCGCCCCGGCGAGCCTTCTTCCCTGTTTTTCCATGCTAGCCCCCTACCGTTGGATGAAGATCAAGGTCCCAGGTTTAATCACAGCCGTCCGACAGAGCAGCGTTCAGACCGTCGGATCACCTCGGGAGATCTAATCTTCACTGCCCATCGTCGAAGCGTCATCGGCTCACGTGGATGTGACACTTGTTTAAGTGACGAAGATCCAATCGTCCATCCAGCGCCTTTGGGGGTAAATTGCAAAACCAACCCCCGCACTTTTTGTATTTAAAATTTAATTTTGTAAATAAGTTTTAACATTGTAAATAAATTGCAAATTTTGTAAAAGGGCCCCTGAGTTTCTTGAAATTACAAAATGGTCCTTCCGCACCTCACGTGCAGTCCACGTGAGGCGCGTGACTTTTGCACTGAAGCCCATGCAGTTTTTGTAAATTGTAAAATAGTTCCAAAAATAAAGATAAATGTTTATTTATGTTGGTATTTTTGCACGGTGCCCCCTGTTATTTATTTTATTTGCAGAAATGCCCCTGCTAGGCTGTTTAAACTTTGTGTCTTTTATCCATTTATTAAAAATGCCTAGCTAGCTCCTAAAAATCCAGAAAAATTAGGGTAGATGCTTCATGTCGTGTACTTTCATGCCCATATTCTTTCATGCCCATATTTTATTTTGCATTTTTTTGCATTTATCCTAATTATTAAAAATGAAAAAGGAGCCATTTTTGTACTGTCTAATTTATAAAATACCAAAAAAAATATAAAATGTTTTTAAAAAATTCCACAAAAATCATATATGGTATATATATTAAGTCCAGAAAATGAAAAAAACCTAAAAACAAGAAAAAGAAAAAGAAAAAAATTAGAAAGCTCCAAAATCCAACAAAAAATAGAAAAACCCTTAAAAAATCCCAAAAATATATTTTTCTCTTTTATAATTATCTATGTATTATTATTAATGTATTAAAATTAATTTGGGTAATTTTCGAACTTATTTTTTATTTTTAAAAACCCAAAGTATGTTCGGCCTAGTTAATTGGTCCATATAGTGGACATTTTTGAAATTAAAAACACATAAAAATTAGAAATATTCCAGAAAAATAATAAAAAAATTAGAAAAATATCAAAAGCTAAAAAATATTATATCTATATATTTTAAGCATTTATATCTATATATATCCGTATATTATATTACTTCTCTCTCCTCTTATATATATACCTCTTTATATATATAACTACATTATATAATTAAAAATATAAAAAATGAAAATATCAAAACAAAATAAAAATTATAAAAACAAAAATATAAAAAATATATATATAATTAAAAATCCACAAAAACAATAAAGGATTGGACATGATCATTGAATTGAATAATTGTACAACCAAGTTCACCACATCACCATTCGCCTCCCAGTGTTCGACCTCTACTTGTGCTTACACCTATAC
This sequence comes from Ottelia alismoides, assembly GCA_037367405.1. Lineage (NCBI taxonomy): Eukaryota > Viridiplantae > Streptophyta > Magnoliopsida > Alismatales > Hydrocharitaceae > Ottelia > Ottelia alismoides. The sequence goes on from JAZKJV010000345.1 coordinate 240,442, forward strand.
ACATTTGCATGTAGAGTTATAATAAATGTTAACTCCACATTTTTGGATATTCATTGAGGATTATTGAGCGGTCACCGCGTCGACTATTGATCCGCCTTGTGGATTAATACGACCCTTGATTTTCCCCAGTCATCAGTCACACGCTTGACTTTCTTGATTTATAAACATTGTATGAAGACATGATACAAGAAGAGAGTGCACATGAAATAGGTGGGAGTTTTCGTGCATGTAGGATGTGGGAAAGGATTCAAGCCCTCTTCGGGTCGGGCCTTGGGCTGGGTCGGGTTGGGCCGAGCCAAGCCCGAGCCCGGCCCAAAAAAACTTTGGGCCTAAATATTGGGCCCAAGCCCGACCCGATATTCCTTTGGGCCTGGGCCGGGCCGGGCTTTTTGGGCCGGGCTTCGGGCTAGGCCGGGCCGGCCCAGCCCAATGCTCATCCCTAATGTCCACCTTGGCCGGATCGACCTCCATGCCCCTGTTGGAGACGATATGACCAAGGACCGTCCCCTGAGTCACCATGAAGTGACTCTTCTCCCAAGACAAGACAAGATTGACTTCTATGCAGCGCTGAAGCACACGGTCTAGGCAGTCAAGACAAGCATCGAACCCGTCGCCATAGACCGAGAATTCGTCCATGAAGACCTCTAAACAGTCACCCACCATGTCCGAGAATATGGACAACATGCACCTTTGGAAAGTCATCGGGGCGTTACATAGACCAAAGGGCATCCGTCTGAAAGCATAAATCCCAAACGGAGAGGTGAATGTCATTTTCTATTGGTCTTCAGGCGCAATGGCCACTTGATTGTATCCAGAGTACCCATCAAGAAAACAATAATGACTCTTCCCAGCTAGCCGCTCGATAATCTGATCAATGAATGGCAGCGGAAAGTGATCCTTCTTGGTGGCCTCATTCAATCGTCTGTAGTCCACACAGACCCTCCAAGAAGTGGGTACTCGGGTAGCGATCTCCTCTCCAGACTCATTCACAACTGTAGTGATACCCATCTTCTTGGGTACCACATGTAATGGACTAACCCATTTGGAGTCGGAGATGAGGTAGATAAAATCGGTGCTCCACCACTTCGATATTTCTTTCATGACCACATCTCGAAGATTCGGGTTCAGCCGTCGTTGGAACTCACGCGACGGCCAAGCGTCATCCTCAAGATAGATGTGGTGGGAGCATAAAGCTGGAGTAATCCCCTGGAGATCAGCTATACTCCATCCTATCACCTTGCGGTTTCTTTCAAGAACCTCCATCAGACGATATTCTTGCTCTCCAGTCAAACCTGCTGAGATAATGACTGGGTGCATATCTGGCTCACCCGCAAGGAATCTATACTTCAGCAACTGCGGCATAGGCTTAAGTTCTGGACAACTGGGAGGTGGCAGATCTGGCTTCTGATATGTCTGTGTGAAGGCGACCAGGTCTGCATGGGAGAACTCTCGCTCTACATTAGAATCTGACGAAGGGCGGCATGTTGAATCATCAATAAACTGCACTGGCTCGCACTCTGTCATGGTTGTTGGCTCAGAAGGAATCAGACAAGGCAAATAGTCATCAAAATCATCCCGGTCAATGTCTGAATTCGAGGGATCTGAAGAAGATGAACAGGATTGAAAATCATCAGCATCATTCGTCCCAACATTGTCAGCCTCAAGTGTATCCTCGTCCAGGTGTGTGCTCTCCAGGCTCTCGATTGCCATAAGCTTGAGATATGGTGAATCTGTAGGCAAGGCAAGGGTCTGTGCTACGGGATCTGTCCAGTTGGATTCATCATCTGTCATCACGAAATCACACTCCTGGTGGATGTCTAGCTCTTCCTCTGTCATCTGCGCGGCTTCGCTAGACTGCTCCGAGCATTCTAGCTCTCTGGCTCTGGTTTCCTCGATCGTCTTTATTTGTCTGGTTTTACCCTCTACGCAAAAACATACCTTCCCACTATCATGATCGGTCACCGCCTTGGTTGTGGCCAAGAATAGACGTCCGAGTATGATGGGGGCATCAGTTACCAACTCAGGGATCTCCATGTCCAACACAACGAAGTCCACGGGGAATTTCAGGCCCTGAATGGTAACGGCCACGTCTTTCAATAACCCCTTTTGCCTCTTAGTCGACCTATCAGCAAACTGAAGGACTGTCCTGCTCTTAAGAAGAGGACCAAACTCGAATCGGTCGAGTAAGGTTGCCGGAAGAAGGTTAATTGAAGAGCCATTGTCTAACAGAGTACGATCAAACTACTGCTCATGAATCTCGCATCTGACATAGGGAGCTCCCACATCTGGTCGCTTGGCTGGCAGTTTGTTCTGAATAGTGCAGTAAGCGAAATGGGTGAGCACATGGATCTGATCTCTGTGGTTTCTCCTCTTCCTGCGGACTGTAGTCTTCTCTTTCAGGTTCTTTTTGAAGAAGGGGATGTGCTCACGTGCTTCTTGTAGAGTCAGCTGAATATGGAACCTGTCAATCATCTGGTTGTTGAACTCTACTTGTTGGTCTTTTTTAGGATTTTCTCTTTTGTTCTCCTTCGCCCGGCAGAGTGCCTCGGGGAAGGGGATGGTAGGGGCCTCCTCAGATGGAGGACTAGGAATAGATCCCTGTGCGTGTGAAGGAATTGAATCCATACAATCATCATCATTCAACACATATGGATCCGCAATTTGAACAGAAACCTTTCCTTTATTCATATTTTTGTTTTTCTTGTTACCACAATCCATAGATACAAAAGGTGGTAACATCACAGAAGGACGCTCAACAAAAGTAGATGTGGTGGCCTCAGTACCACCACTGGCACCTGTCTTCGCGGCATCAGCACCGCGCTCTGGCCCTGCATCCAAAATGGTGGCATCAGCACCACCGTCTGCATCTAGTGTCACGACGGCCTCAGCACCGTCGTCTGGAACTCCATCATTGGTGGCATCAGCACCACCGTCTTCAACATCATCAGCGGCATCAGCACCGCTACTCTGCTCCTCTAGCGCTCCTGATTCAGCATGTGGTTGTCGCTCAGAAGAGGCGCCGCCAGCTGGCATCCTACCGCTCCTAGTAGTCACAAAATCAGCATCATACAAAGAATAAGACACATCACTCAAATAGTCACTAGGAGAGGTATCCTCTGTAAACTCTACCTGCTCAGACTTTCTTTTCAGATTGTTCGGTTTGGTTTAATCTGAGCGGGTATGGCGTCTTTGCCTTTGATTATTTCCCTCATCTCCTGCCGGAACTCATCCATTTCTTGCCGGAAGGATGCTCGCTGTTCGTAGAGCAAGCGGGCAAGGTCATCGAGAGTCGGGTTCTCAAAAGTGGGGGCTTGAGAACCAGATGGGTTCCCTTGCGGGAAATGAGGCTGATGCTACTGTGGCTGATACTGGGGAGGATGGGGATAAGACTGATGAGGCTGCTGACGCTGCCTCAACTGTTGTCCCCGATAGGCGGGACGAGGACCCTGCTGGTAATGCTGCTGGGCGTACTGGGGATGCTGTTGTTGCTGTGGTTGCTGGCTGCTCTACTGTCCTTGAGCTGGATTATGTTGCTGAGATGAGGATCCACCGTTGCCCCAACGGAATCCGGGATGATAGCGACGGATCCCGAGCTGAGGGTACCGGTCGTACCAAATCCCATAGACTTCCATCAATGGTTCCTGCTCGAAGGAGGGTGGAGAAAGAACTGCCAGTGGCTGCTCCGGCTGGTAGACCACCATCTGAGTGTCCTGAGATGGCGGTTGTGCTGGGTAGTATTGTAGCAGCAGGACCGGCTCTGCCTGGATGTGGTTAACCTGGCGGTACGAGGCAGAGGGTTGGGATGAGATGCTACTGCTCGGATCAGCCCGTGATCCGGAAGGCTGCTTGGAAGAAGTCTGTGCCTCTTGGACGCAAAGAATCTACGTCTTCAGATCACTCATTGTCTTGGCAATTTGGTCCATCTGGGCCATGCCTTGCATCTGTTTCTTCTCGAGGATCTCGAGACGGTCCAGCTTCTCACTAATGATGCCCATGTCGGTTGCGGCTGATTCGGCTTGGGTTGCGGCTGCCAACGAATTGTTAGGACCGGCATCGATGCAGGCGATCCTCTGGAATGATCCCGCTCCTTGCGGGGGCTTCTGCTATGTGTAAACACGGGCTTGGGGCATGACGGTTGAGTTCTCTGCCATGCCCTCGTAGATGGCCCAAACGTCGTCTTCACCTTTCGAAAAGTAGGATCCACCACAAGAGGCATTGACAAGCCCCTGCAGCTCCGGTGTCAGCCAACAAAAGAAGCTCTGAACTAGATTGGGCTTGGAGATATCATGATGTGGACACCGGTCAATGAGCTCTCAGGATCGATCCCAAGCTTCATGGAATTGTTCATTCGGGATCATGACAAAGTTGTTGATCATAGCTCTGGCTGCATTCGTCCGGCCGAGAGGGTAGTACTTCTTCAAATACGCGGTCCGGAGATCTGCCCATGTGTCGACGAATCGCCCCAAATGTTTGAGCCAATATGTGGCTCTGTCAACCAAGGAGAACGGGAAGGCGAACATCTTGATAGTGTCCTCGGTCATCAGCCTGTCATGAATTGTGCTGCAGATCATTTCAAATTCTTGGAGGTGGAGGTGTGGCTCTTCGGTCGGTAACCCATGGAATTTGGGCAGAAGCTGAATAGTGTGGGGCCGAAGCTCGAAATCTCCATGGATAGGCGGGAGTCGGATCCACCGATGTGTGAGGGAAGCTGCCGGATTGTGCAATTCTCGCATGATAGTTTGTGGCGGCCTCTCCTGGTTGGGTTCTCCTCCCTGGTTCTCTACAACAGGTATATCACCTCCACCGCCACCGCCACCGCCCCCAGGTTAGTTCTCTCTCATCTATGCTATCTCTCACATGAGATCACCCATGAATACTCCCTGGTCGCGGATCTGCCTCTGCATGGTCTCCAGGGATGCAAGAAGTGAATTGTTGATGGCGGCTTGATCAAATAAGAAAGGAGGGTGATCATGGTCATCTGGGTGCTCTCCTCTGTCAGCCATGTCTGGGTTCTCTGAAAAAGCAAAAGAACCCATCTCAGGTGCCGTCAAATGTTCTGAGCTCTGCGATGCACTAAATTCTGAGACTCTTGGACTGATGGAAGGGGAATGAGAAGAGTGGTCGAGGGGGAACAGGGTGAAAGTGAACTCAGGCTCGGAGAGCGGACTCTCTGAGGTTGTCCTAGATGAATGAGGAGGAGTGCTGGATAGCGGTGCCGACAGAGTCGGCCTAAGAGATCTCCGTCCCATCATCTTGATTATTGGGAAGAGCAAGGTAAATGCAGAAGAAGAAGGAGGAAGCAAAATTGCGCACAATTGTGCTGTGTTTTTGATCTTGACCTAAAAGAAACTAGCAATCAAATACAAAACAGGGGTGAGTTCACCAACTCAACACATGAAGCCGTGAAGGTTCGGCTTTTATCTTGTCAATTTTAGCTTGAATTCAGGAATTTATCTTATCACGAGTCCTTAGAGCACTATGCCTAATCCTCTTGTGTAACATGTAGCTTGCGCTTTTTGAGGTCCTTGTAACCCTTCCTGGATTCCTACTCGGCCAAAGAATAAGAGGGAGGAAGCCGATAGGCGAAACCGATACTTCGGACCTCGCTCGCAACGGAATCACCCGTGAGCGTGTAAGATCCTACTCGGACGCAGACGATGAGACAGACACACCCGTGAAGGCGTGGCCTATGCTCGGTACTTCGGACAAGGTCGATGCTCACACAATGGTGAGTCACCAATTGTGACCAAGCCCTACTCGCCTACGTACGATAGTAGCGCCAATACTTCGAAAATCCAGGCGATACACAAGGCAGCCACAAGCTGGGTTTTGGGCTCTAATCCTTACGAAGCACTCAACTCACTTGGAAGGAGATCTTCCCATGCAACCTGAAAACAAGTGAGGGTGTTACTCTCCCCAATCAGTGAATCCAATTATCAATTTTATTTAGGTCAAGGTTTTCTTAGCAGTCCCTTTTTTAATTTTTTTGGTGGTATCGCTTCTTTTGAGTAGATTCAAACAAGCGCCTAACGATTTTTGTATTTTCTTGATCCTACTTTGTCCAAAAACAGAGGGAGAATAGAGTCGGAAAAGCCATGCAAGTCGACACCAAGATAGAAATCTCACCTTTGTGCCTAAATGATGAATGCTAAGTAAGAAGACTTACAGTGCCTCCAGCTCTCTCCATGCGGGATGCAAAGCAGAAATTTATAAACCTAATCTAAATGCCGGTATGCAAACGGAAGTCATCCTAAGCAGGCAATTGCTAGCGTTAAGAACCACAAGTCAACCACCAACCTCCAATCCTAATGTCCGGTCTAGGCTCACCCCTCCTTCTCTCGATACATCGAGTTTAGGAGAAGCGCTTGGCGGGATGAGCTCGCGGCACGCGGATCGAAGACTAATGACTAACTATTTAATTAGACTAAGTCCAAGTACGATCTATAAGAACATGCAAAGGTTATTAGTGTGTTTGGACCTACTCTAATCGATCAAGCAAAGCCTAAAACTAAGGGCTCAATCCATAAAAGAAATGAAAAATGAAAACAAAACCGGAAAATGACAATCGGAAGACGCGATGAAATCCGCGGTGAGCCCCCGGGTGAACAAACACCCGGAAATTAGGCCTGGAAGTCTGAGTGTCCAAGTTGTGTATTATTACAAATTAATAATCACTCTCTCACAAAATAAAATGCAAACTAATCTAATCACTCTCTCACTCCTCCTGCTCTCTCCTGCTGGCTTGGCTTAAGAAAAGACGGCTTCGCCTTACTTGGTTGCTCCGGATCCCCTAGGCGATCCGCCTCGCTCCGCGGTCCCTCGCAAGAAGACAAAGAGATGGCCAGAAAATCTCAACAATATCTATCAAGAATAAGAGAGATAAACAAGCAATGGTAGACAACTAATCACAATCAAGCAAAAATATGAACTATTCGTTGTTGCTCCCTGGCAACGGCGCCATTTGATAACTAGGAATTTCTAGCAATCTAGTATTCCACACAAGGCGGGAACACAAGGGTCGTTGCGGTGACCGCTAAAAATCCCTAGTTAATCAACAATTAACCCACACAATAGATATCAAGAAGTGACAAGCAAATGGTGAAGCTAAAATTTATTTTTAACTCTATAAACAAGGTGTATAGGATCAAGTATGCAGAGAGTTCGAACACAGGGAGCAAGGCAGGGTAGATCGACAAATGTGTGTGTGAGTGAATGTGATGTGATGTCTACACTATACAAATGTAAATATTTTTGTGGGTTTTTAATTTTTATTTTTTTTAATTTAATTTTAAATTTTGTATTTTTCTTTTTTAATTTTCTAATTTTATATTTTTCTTTTTATATTTTATATTTTTTTTTCTTTTTCAATATTGGAATATATAAATTATGTAATAAAAGAGGTGATAAAATATTTATAAAAATATGCAAAAATCGTCAAAAATTTAGAAATAAAATCTTTTTGATCTTTTTATGGTTTTTACTGTTTTTGTGATTTTTGTGTATTTTTCAGGACCTTTTTGATATTTTTTAAAAACTGAAATAAAGAAAAATAGGGAATAAGCTACTGGTTGTGAGTAAAACAGGAATGAAAAATATCAAAAAGCCACAAAATTTTTCCAAACTAATTTTAAAATAAAACAAATAAAATGGGGAATCTACAGGACTTGAATTTATATTATTCTGATTTTTCTACGATTTTATAGATGTTTTTGAAGTTTTAAGGTATTTTCAAATTTTTAAGGTTTTTCTTTTGCAATTTTTAATGATTTTTGGACTGATACTAAAATAGGATAAAATAGACAATAGGTAATTTTTTTGTAATTTTTCTAGGGGTTTTGATATTTTTTTGGTATTTTCTAAGCTAGATAGTACTGAAATGGCATATTTTTTATTTTTAATAAATGCTAAAATGCAAAAAAATAAAAACTAAAAATCTGGCGTGAAAGTGCAAGTGAACAGGAGCTTAAGTTGATTTTTTGGAATTTTTTGAATTAAGATGAGGCCTTAAATAAATAGAGCAAGCACACAAAAATGTTCAGCCTAGCAGGGGTATATATGCAAATACACAAACATCCAGGGGCATATATGCAATTTTCCACAAAAAAGAACACTTAATATTTAATTTTCTAGACTAATCCCAAATACCCAAACCCAGGAGGGCACATGCGCAAAATGTCCCCCAGGGCGCGTGACTTGCACGCGCCTGGGAAGGACTCAAATGTAATTTCCAAAATGCCTGAGGGCTCCCATGCAAAATATCCAAAATTTTTACACTTAAGCTAAATGTTCGAGTACTGAAACAAAATAAACAAAATGTCGGGGGCCTCTTTGCAAAAAGCCCACACCTCACGTGAACAGGTCACGTGAGGTGACGTGGCTGAGGACCTAAGTGTAATATTAGGAAACACATGGGCCTAATTATAAAATTTACAAAAGTTTTAAACTACCATGGAAAGTTTATAGACTAAAATAAAATTACAAAAGTGTGGGGGATATACTTGCAAAATTCCCTCGCTAAGGAGATCGAACGGCTGCGGCTCTTCACTTGGACACGTGGCGTGATCTCCTCGCGCGATACCGGTTCGGTCTGGACGCCTGAGATTAAATGATCTCCTCACCATGGACGGTCCTGGGCATCCTAGATCTAACGGCGGCTTTATCGTCTGGGCCTCCTCCTCGATCCGACGGCTGCGAAGGCTGGAGCAAGAACCGCGGAGGAACTCCGGCGAGCTGAGGTTCTCCGAGGTGCTGCTCCTCCTCCGGTGGACTTCTTGGCTTCAAAATGAGGCTGGAGGGTCCTCTGGTCTTGCTCTTTCTCCTGAGGGATTCAAAATAGCTCGGCGGAGGCCGAGGCTCGCAGAGGAGGAAGGCGGAGCTGGGGAGCTTGTCGAGCTCCGACGAGGGTCCAAAATGCTCCCAGGCGCGCGTCAAAGGATGTTGACCTGCAAAATAGAGTGAGAGGGTCCAGGGCAAGTTGCCTGGACCCCGCGGTGGCGACAAGATGGCGTGACGCGGCGGTGGCTCGGCCGGAGGTGCGCTCCGGTGAGGGGGTCTGATGCGATGATATCGATGAACGTGCTAATTTTTTGAGGGTTTTCGATCCGAAGGCTATGGTGAATGAAACACAATAAAAATCAGAGAAGAAAGGGGCTGCCTCAACAGTCAATGATCGGAGGGAGGGTACCTCGACCCCCGGAGTTGGGGGAGGTGGTGGAGACGCCTCCGACCTCCTGCGCCTTGGCTGATGGCACTAGGCTGGAGCTGTCACCTCCAGGAAGGCGTGGAGCATGAAAGGAGCGAGGAGGGGTGGACCGAAGGGACTCAAAATTGAATCGAAAGGCTGGGGTTCCATATATGTGGTTTGACCAGATGACCAAGGCGCTCCAAAGACCAAGGAAAAATGCCTCGCGCCGCGTTCCACAGCCCTAGGTTTCCCTTGGGTGTGAATCACTGAGAATCGAGGAGCAAAAATGCCTCAGACTCTGATGCGAAAGAATGGAAGATGCGATCTCGATAAATGGTTGAAACATGGGTCAAAACCCAATCTGTCAGAAGCTACAGGGGCTAGGACACCTAGTTGACCGGGGTCAACTAGGGTTTGCACCTGGTTGGTCCACGTGGACCAACCAGGAAAAACCCTGGAAAATACTTTTATTAATTCATTTTAAAATATTAAATGGCCGAATTAAATTATGATTATTAAATAAAAAAATATTAGTTATTTTATGTAGTATTTTATTCTGAATTTTAATTATTTTTATGAAGTATATTTTTATAAGTTTACTTTTATACCCCTTATAAGTATATTACCTATATATTTTATTATATAATTTTTATTTTGGTATTTTTAATTTCTTTAATTCTGTTTATTATTTTATAAAATTATAAAATACTTTTATACGTGTAATTATATTTTTATTCTATTTTATTGATGTGTTTTGTATATTTAATAAAATATAAGTATGTTTTCTACAGGTATAAGTATAGGTAGTTTACCTATGTATGATATATATACATATATTTTATTTTGAATTTTGTTTGAGTTTTATTCTGATTTTAACACACAAATACATTATACATAATATTTACAAAATTATAAAAATATAAAAATATAAAAATAATTAATAAATAATAAATTGAATATTTTAATCTGTACAGGTATACAATGTGGGTCCAAAAATCAACTTTCAAACCGTAGCTCCACCAAATGCAAAACCACTGCCATTAAATAGCTTATTTTTTTCTATATACAATTAAAGTGAGTTTGCTGCATTTGGAGTTTTCATCTGTGAGATACGGGTCTGGGAATTTGGGATTCTGGATTTTTATTCAGACCATAACTTTTTATCTATGTATTGTTTTTCAGTGGAATCAATTTTGTATTTTTCTATATAAAATTATCTACAACTTTCATGTACAAAGTTTCTTTATTTGATGTATAAAAAGTGGAACCAAAAATGGGTCCCAAAATGAATAAAGAATGAATTAAAAAGTATAGGTATTTGACCCTTATCTCCCCCTACTTTATTCCTTGTCGACCTATTCATCAAGATGCCTAGGTCTCGGGGTTTCGGGTCATAAAATATTTACAATATTTTATTCTTTTTCTTTTCTTTTATTTATTCTATAATTTTGGCTTTAATTGTAGTATTTTATACACTAATTACATGTACATGCATGCATGCTAATATGATGTATTTAATGCTATTTTACAGGCATTTGCTAGGGTTTTTAAGGCCAAAATGATAGAATAAAGATGATGAAATGTGGATTCATCAGTGGTTCAGACCCCAATCATAGGTTTCATCGTCTCTTGGTCTAGCCTGTTAGTCATCGGAGGAGATTTGTGGCATTACCTCCGAAATGTGTTGTCGCATCCTGAATTGCCTCATTACCCGGTTGGGTGCATGCATAACAACAACGTTGAAGCATATCAGCATTATCTTTGATCACCAGATAGCCCGACCCTCACGGCATATCTCAGGTAGTTTCACCACATGTTGGGCCTCATGGGGTGTCCATCTAATTTGTTGATGGTAGTCTATGAATAATTTTCCATTCTGAATACTAACGATAAAATTAAGCAGCTCATATACCTGATGCTCTTCTTGTAGATCCAACTCATTACGGTAAAATGACGGGTGAGTGGTGGAAACATTCTCCCTGTGTGACCTCCTTCCTTCCGTCCACCTATTTAAATACCGCTAATGTAAGGCTCACATTAAAACAAATATACCTACCCAGTATGGAAATTGTTTGGACCTTGATGCGTAAGGGGTTGATCATAGAGTTGCCTCTACCAAATGATACAGACGTGTGCGACCAATGTGGATGTGCTCCCAAGACCATGTCTAAATGCAGGGGCGGAACCAGGAATTTCATCAAGGAGGGGCCGAGTATACAACTATTATGTATGCTTAAAAAAATAGAAAAATCTATGTATATTTGAATGTTATTTTTAAATAGAATTAATATTTTTAAAATGAACCTCTTTCAATCTTGATAACTGTAGAATTTAATCTATTATTAATGTTAGAATTTCAAATAGATTGGTATTTTCTTTGGCTATTTTTAAAATTAGATAAATATACTAATTTAAGCCTCTCTAAATCCATCCTAAAAGGTTAAATTATCAAGTGAAATTTTGAAACAAAAAAATTCATGGCTAAAAGGAAACACTGAAATTTTATTTTATTTATGAAGAGTAAAAAATAATGGAAGAGATAAATAAACTCGAATACAATTTTATATCAAATTATTTTAATACTTTGGAAGTGATTGGATAAACCACATAAAAGAAAGTAAAATTGATGGAGATAAGATTCGAACCATGGTCCCCAGGAAATTAGCCTTTCCACACTACCACTTAAACATTTAATAATTCGATAACATTTTTCTAACAATATTAATTATAATACAGTTAAGGAGGGGTCATACTAATATTAATACATTTTATAAGTGACATATAATAATAATGGGGGGTTATAATGTATACTAGTTCCACCCCTCACTCAATACAATTTTCTATCAAATTATTTTAATACTTTGGAAGTGATTGCATAATCCATATAAAAGAAAGTAAAATTGATGAAGATAAGATTCGAACCCTGGTCATGAAAATAATAACCTTGCCACTCTACCACTTGACCATTTAATGATTTTGCAACATTTCTCTAACAAAACTAATTATAATACAGTTAAGGAGGGGACGTATTTAAAACTTAGTACATTATATATGTGACGCATAATAATAATGGGGGGCCATGGCCCCTCCATAATGTATACTAGTTTCGCCCATGTCTAAATGGTCAAACAAATGGTGTTACATATGAGTAGAGGCATGCTTGCATAATGTAGATTTGTTACCTATAGCAAGGTCCAAAATGTGTATGCTCTCCTAACATTCATGAGAGCAAACTGTTCCAACTGGTAGTACATCCATGCCAGGACAGTTGCACCCCATGCCTTGCGTCCACAGTCCTCGAGGTCATGTAAGAGTAGAAGGTGAACATAAATGTGCCTTGTTTGCGCTAGCGTCAGACAAGAGGCTTGTTCCAATTTGGAAAGGAATCAATGCTCAGGCAACTCGCTCGGCTTCCGTGGGATCAGTTGATTGAAGAGCAACGAAGGTCAACAGAGTCTTGGCGATCCACGTTAACCTAAGCTTCCCACCCACTAGTTCTTGGTCCTCGTTGTCGTCCGGATTGACACCGAAGATCTCATCACAGTATGAATCCCAATCCAGCGCAGGGTGTTCTTCCATCTCGATTACTAGCAACGATTCTACCCTTAACCCTGTCATTATGGAAACATTCTTCAAAGTGATACTTGCCTCACCTTGTCGAAGGTGGAAGCTATGTGTTTCCAGTCGCCATCTCTCAGCTAGTGCCTTCATAATGGCATGGTTAAGTGTTCGTCCATGCTCCTCGAGTACACGATTAAGTGTCCGTCCATGCTCGACAAAATGATGAGCCTAGGTAAAAGAAATAAATGATTAGGTCAAAATTTCATAAATCAGGGCATGCAAATTCATGACTGACCGTATCACTATAGGGAAGTGGTCGAGCAGATAGATGCTCTCTCTACCTATTCAGCACTAAGGCATCGATCGGTCCTGCAAATGTCTCCATCACTATGCCAAAAAATTTTGATAACTTTGGAATAAGGAGGGAATAGTTATTTTAAATCAAAATCCATGTTATGGAAACTTTACAAAAGTGCAACTAAGTAAAAAGGATTTTGCAATATTTTACAAGGAAATTTTACATAATAACTAGTGATGCCTTCTACCACATGTTGTCTTGTTGTGACCATGCTCTTTACATTGAATGCACCTAACTTGTACCGTACCCATCTCGTCCATGCTCTTGCGGAGCCATCGCCTCCGTGGTCGACCATCTACGAGGATTACATTTGGGTGCAGTAGTGGGGAGGGCTCCAAGGGCGGCCATTATGATCGGGAATCGGCACAAAGGCATGTGCATATGTGGCACGAAACACGGTCGACGTATAAAAATTGGAGCATAGCTTCACATGCTCTGTGCTGACGTTCACATTGTCACAAACCGCAATTATGTGAGGGCAAATTAACCCCATGTCCTGCATGTAACCACACGTGCAGACAGATTGTTGACCGTTCATTTTAACTGTTTAGTTTCTCTCAGGGGCCCGCACCTCGAAATCTGTAAGCGTGAATTGCTCGACCATTAGGGAACACACAGATTGTATGAGACCATCAGTTAGTTTCTTGTATCAGGGCATAAGGTGCATGGTCACCTTAGCACTAAACTTACGTCTTTCGATGAAGTAGGTGTTCATGCGGTAAAACATGGTCAATGCAAGTGTTAACACCGGTAGACCTCGTATGCCCCTAAGAACACTATTGAAATTTTCAGAGAGGTTTGTTGTTGTCATACCCCATCGGCAACCCTCATCGTAGGCGCGCGTCTAGTGTCGTCGATCTCCGCCCTCTTGTCTCATTATCCAATCATACACATCCGAGTCTGTTGTACGGATTTGGTGCATAATCCGTTTGTGTTTGTACTTGCTGGTCACGACCCCTACAATGTAGAATTTATTATGTATCCATTTGTTTATGTGTCCGGCTCGGTGCATGTTCGCCTGCATGTGTGGCGAAATCAGAAACAGTGGCAATGGCCTCTCTCTATTGAAAAATGTTGGGGAAGCAAGTTCGTAAGACCTGAAAATCTATCACTGATGAAGAATATACCATCACAATCAATGACACCAGACAGTTTATGGAGAAAGAACCCCCACGACTCAAAATTTTCACCCTCGACCATGGCGAAAGCAATTGGGAAGATGTGCCCATTGGCATCAACATCACTAGCTCTAGGATGTGCTCTTTATATTTTCCCCAAAGATGTGCGGCGTCAATGCTCAGCACTGGGAGACAGTGTGCAAAACCTTCTATTGATGGGGAGAAAGCCTAGAACAAACAAAAGAAGGCATCCCTACCTTCCACCGGAGCACCGATTTTAGTGTTGATCGTCGGTTGAGGTTCAAACTCATAAAACGAACCGTGATTACAGTGCTTCATTAACCACATAAACAGTTGGATATCTGCGTATGAGTCAACAACATCTCCAAATATCTTCTCCAATGCTCGATGCTTCCCATTCCATGCCTTCTTGTAAGATATGTGCACTATGTACTTGTCTTGAACCAGGGATTGGATGACACTTGGAGTCAATGTCATGTTAGACCTCAAAGTGGAAAGAATAAATCTGCCAACAAATTTGGCAGTACAAGCTCAATTGTCAACAAGCAATATTGCATTACAGCATGTGTGTTCCGCACGATAACTACGAACTACCCAACTATCTCGATGATTGTTGTACGATACATGCAACCTCCATCCGTAATCATTAAAAGTACAACGTGCGATGTACTAGGAGCTCTTCGATGCGTCCACCTTGAACTGGACGTGCTTTGCCATGCTCCAAGTGCTCAACTCATCCACTAAGGATGTCTTTGAGTCGAATGAATGATTCAACCAATAGTCTTTACCGGACGTGCCTTCGATCGTAGGATTTGCAACTTCATTTAAAAAGGGCATCTCCTCTGCAAATGTGCTAAAGATCCAATCTCCGATCCGAAGAAGTTTGGAAGATCCCCCATCGTATCCAAATCCATCCCGTAGTCCACAGGTGGATCAAAAATAGGTTCCTAGTGTATCTAATGAAGGAGAGAATCTTGACCGTGATCGGTCATCACTCCCACCCTACCACGTGTATTCCCCCGCATTATTCTTCGTTCACTCCGTCTCTAACATGTTCGTCTACATCTTCATCATCTTCCTCTTCCTCTTTCCCTTCATCCTCAACTTCATCTTGGTCGTTATCTTCACCCTTGTCTTCATCATTGACTCCTTCATAAATATATTTGTTGCGGTCCAACCCTTGCATTGCTAATGATCCCACCTTACGTTGGGATGAAGAGATCTCCACCGCCTCCAGTAGCAGCTCCATCATTCCCATTTGTCGACTTACTTTCAACATCAACTTTGTTATTTTATTCATCCCAATCAAGATGGGACGGAACGAGCTCGTATTTGCGGGCCACTTGAATGTGATCGTGATGCCGTAAATGTCGGGTGTATATCCAGTAAGCTCGTATATGTAAACAAGTAGATCATTATAGCTGCAAGATACATGTACTCCGATCATATCGCTTTGACAGCCTTCATAACCGATCTCGGATTCCAGGTATGTTATCCGCCCGCCCCAGAACACATATAGCAACATCAACCATTTCCTATACACCGCTAAAAGTTACTAGAAGATCTACATGAAGGAGATGGGATGATCATCAAGCACATCACGAAAGCGTGATGGTCGTATCGTATACGATCAAGAGCGACTAATCGCACTAGTTGCTCGGTACAGCGGAATTTTTAAAAATTTAAATGATGAAACCACATGATCCAAGAACATTTCTTATATCGTTTCATCTAACCACATAGAAGATATAGGAATACCTCTTGGAGCGTGGTTGCAATCGAGCCTCTAAGAGAATAGACCTCCTGTCTCAAGTCTGATTCCTCGGAAGAGACGCTTGCGAGCGCGGGGATGAGTTGTGTGCTTCTCGCAATCCAAGTTGATGATCCAAGCAGTAGATCTCCTGATCTCGTCTAGCGAGATCGAATGCCTTATTCACGAGCGCCACGTACCAAAGAAGACGGAGATCCAAGAGTCGTCGAAGCGGGCATGACGACGAAGACGACCTTCTCTTTATGAGAGTGGACGTCCACTCAAAGAGGAAAGGGAGGGAGTATGCATGAGAATGAGAAGGAGAGAGAGAGAGAGACGTCGTCGAGATTGCGTAACTCGAAGAGCAAGGTATGCCTCTTCTTATATAGGGTTTTGGGAGTCCATGGATCCCAATCCATGAACAACACAAAATCAATGGATGAGATTGATTTTTGTTTGTTTCAATGGCTAAGATGTTGTTGTAAAAATACAATAACAAATGATTTAATTTAAATTAATTCATTTTGATAAATCAACATAATTAATTTCAAATTAAATCATATTTGACTAGAGATGAGATAATGAGGAGACTAACCTCTTTCCCTAAAAGAGGGGGGACGACTACTCTTCTCCACATGGAGAGTTGTAGCCGTCTACTCCTCTTGAGTGGAATGAGTCTATCTCCTCTGATTATCATGAGATCTCATTATCTCATGATATCTCCTTAATTTACAACAACTCTTGTTGTAAATATTTTTCACAAAAAATAATTCACAATTATCTTGTGAAAATTTTCAATCAAGCCATTGAAATAATGTGAATCTCATTCATAACCCAAAACTAATGTAAATTATATTTTCAATTATTCATTCAATGTGAATCCAATTCACATTAACAATTAATCAACAAATATAAATCACATAAGTCTCTCCCTCTAATATATTATAAATCGTATTTATAATATACATGGATAATTGGATAGTGCTATCCACATTATCCATATCCACAATAATTAAATCTCATTTAATTACATGGGATAATCATTCTCATGCATTCAGATAATGTGAATTAAATTCACATTATTCATGGTAATTAAATCACATTTAATTATTCATTTCTCAATGTCTATATATAATTCTACTTTGGAATTATTCTTGAACTCTTTCAAGAAAAATGCGCGTTCTCCGCAGATACTTGGAGATAAGGACACGGTAATTGTATTGTTCCACATATAGTGACTTGGATATTGAGATCACATCTCAAATCCAGATCTCACGGACCTCTGATAGATGCTTGATTTAATTAAGATCGCAAATCTAATCTTCTCATGGCATCTGAATCTCATTCAGTTCAATGTCCAACACTTGGACCAAGATCAGATCACTTCTCTGATGAGAGAAGTCACTAAAATCCATACATGTTTCATCACTCCCTCGGAATGGAAGCGTCACGATTATACAATCGTTTATGATCACATCACCCTCACGTATTCCTGATACCTATACATCATGCATATTGGAAGACCTATGATGAACCCGAAGATATGGATCATTTTTTCACTATCATCTTCAGGGTTTCATCATCAAGTTTCTCAATCTTGGTCATTGGGATTTGGTATCGATCATATGATTTCGAAAAGCATATATCATACCTTCAAATTCTTACCATGCTTCTAAAGCATGACGACCACGCATGGAATTTGATTGGTCCCAATACCTCATGAGTGAGATCATGTCTTCCGGTTCAGAAGTGAAACTGTATGATCCCTTTGAGAGATCGTATTACTCATATGCCCTTGTATGCACACTAGCGCGCCAGTGTATAGACCTTGGTTAGGTCATCAACCTATTGGTCTGCCAAATATACATACTCATACACATAGTAACACATCTGTCTTTGATCAGAGGATGTGTATACGATATAGGACTTTGGCTATCTCGATATCGTTAAGTCAACTCTTTGACCTAACTAATCTGACACCTCTGAATCTCTATTCCCATACAGAGGACCTGCATCAAGAGGTCGGTCAGATATCAACCTATATGGGAAAGGATTGCCATCTCCTACTCATGCTGGAGATCATCTCTTAACAATCATTTGACAGTGCTTGATGAGTCCTCAATCTAACTCCTTAGATATTCATCCAAACACCAGCCTCTATAATTCTATTACTGAATCAACAACTGCATGATTATTAAGATGGTCATGGTACATAACCTTAATTGTACAAAGGGACCTTATAGTGCATTCATTCACTTAATCTCAGAAAGGGAGTGAAAAAGAGTCAATAACATTTTTGATAAATCAAACATTACAATAACATTTATTGTAAGAATGGTTCGTCGTGGGCTCACATGGCTAACAATCTCCCACTAACCCTCAGAACCATTCAGGTACAATCCTTAAACCCATACTCATTACATACTGGTCAAAAACCTTATGTGTCAAAGGTTTAGTAAAGGGATCAGCAACGTTGTCGACAGAGGCCACCTTGGTGATGATGATGTCACCACTCTTTTGAATCTCCCGAATGATGTGGTATTTCCTTTCCACGTGCTTGCTCTTTTGATGACATATGGGTTCCTTCGCCTGGGCAATGGCTCCTGAGTTATTGTAGAGTAACGAGATGGGAGTATCAAAGAAACTATGCCAAGTTCCAGGATGAACTTGCGCAACCACACCGCCTCCTTTGCAACATCCGATGCGGTAATGTATTCAACTTCTGTTGTTGAATATGTTGCAGTGTCTTGCTTCTTGCTTCTCCAGCTCACAGCACCACCATTCAACAGGAACACAAATCCCGATATCTACTTTCGATCATCTATATCCGGCTAGAGGTCTGAATTTGTATATCCCAAGACTTGGATATCACCATCTCTATAGACCAAGATGTAATCTTGTGTCCGTCTTAGATACTTGAAAATGTTCTTCATTACATTCCAGTGTTGTTCTCCATAGCAGGACTGGTAACGACTTACCACTCCCACTGCATGGCAGATATCTGGCCTTGTACACATCATGGTGTACATTAAGCTTCCTACAACTGATGCATAGGGGCATCCAGCCATGGCCTTCTTTTCCTCAACAGATTGAGGAGTCATCCCTTTAGACAGATGTATACCATGACTTAAGGGGAGGAACCTTTCTTAGAACTATCTATACGGAAACGTTCAAGAATCTTCTTAATGTACCCATGTTGTGATAATCCCAACATCCTCTTTTCTCGGTTTTTGAACAGCTTCAGATCTAAGATGTAAGAGGCTTCTCCAAGATCTTTCATCTCGAAGGTATGAGATAGCCAAATCTTAACACTGGTTATCATCCCTGTATCATTCCCAATGATACGGATGTCATCTACATAAAGCACGATGAACACAATGGCGCTCCCACTAAGCTTCTTGTACACACAAGGTTCATCAGGATTCTGCACAAAATCATAACTCTTTATGGTTTCGTCAAATCTGATATTCCAGCTACAAGAAGGTTGTTTGATCCATAGATGGATTTCTTCAGCTTGCATATTTTACCTTCCTCGTTTATGAAGCCCTAGGGCTGCTACATATAGATATCCTCATCGAGGTATCCATTGAGGAAAGTTGTCTTGACGTCCATCTGCTAGATGTCGTAGTCAAGAGATGTAACTATAGCTAGCTGTGTCCTGATGGACTTAAGCATAGCCATAAGAAAGAATGTCTCATCGTAGTCGATGCCTTCTCTCTATGTGTAGCCTTTGGCCACGAGTCGTGCCCTGAAAGTCTCTACTTTCCTATTAGGTCCCCTTTTCCTCTTGAAGATCCATTTACACCCAATGGGGTTTACCCCTTTAGGTGGATCCTCTAGGGTCCATACACCATTCTTATGCATGGGGTCAATTTTTGACTTCATTGCTAGCATCCATCTATCCATGTCATGATCCGTGAGTTCTTCATCAAATGAAGCAGGATCATTGTTAGTTTCACCTGATACATGGAATCCATACCTTTCAGGTGGTGCATCCACCCTCGAACTCCTTTGAAGAGGTATGGGTGTTTCATCTTCATTTATGTCTTCAGTTTTTGGTTCAGGAAGCTTAGAATCATCCAGGAATTCAATGAGTTCCTCCACTTTATTTTTGTCTTGACCGTTAAGGAAGTCATCCTCCAGAAATCTAACATCTCTAGACATGAAAACCTTTTGGGTCTCAGGGTCATAAAGCTGATATCTAATATCATCTTTAACATACCCAATGAAATAGCACTCTCGAGTGCGAGATTCTAGCTTACTTGCATCCATTTTCTTCACATGGACCAAGCAACCCCAGACCCACAAGTGTTTAACACTTGGTTTGGTTCCATACCAAAGCTCATGAGGAGTCTTAGGTGCAAGTTTGCTAGGAATCTTGTTTAGGATATATATTACAGTCTCTACTGCATATCCCCAGAAACTAAGTGGTAAATGTGTGTTGCTCATCATTGAACGGACCATATCCATGATAGTCCTGTTGTGTCTTTCAACAACACCATTAAGTTGGGGGGAGAGGAGGGAGGGTTCCAGGAGGAGTGGCATTAGAGACAATTCCATTCTCTTCAAGGTATTCCTTGAATTCATCTGAGAGGTACTCGCCACCTCGGTCAGATCGAATCCGTCTAATCTTCCTATAGGTTTGGCTTTCAACCAAAGCCTTGAACTCTTTGAACTTTTCGAAGATTTTAGATTTATGAAGTAATAGGAAGATAAACTCGTATCGTGAATGGTCGTCAATAAACGTCAAGTAATATCGATATCCATTTCGAGTCACGCTACTGAAATGACCACATACATCAGCATGTATAAGGTTAAGAATACCTCCGCATCTTGTAACCTTGATACTAAAATGCATCCTAGTCATTTTTCCTCGAATACAATGTTCGCAGGTAGGCAAAGGTTGAACCTTTAGAAAATCTAAGGGTCCATCCATTATCAATCTATTGATCCTATCAACAGATAAATGACCAAGCCTTTGATGCCAAATCATGTTTGAATAATTTCCATTCTCCCCGGACCTTTTAGGGTTTTTCTTAGTGGTAGTAACATTAATAACATGTTAATCAATGCACAATTCATAGATTCTACCAGAAGTCAAAACACCATCCGTAATATATTTATCATAATGACTTATGACTACTTTTTACATAAAAGGAATGAATATCCACTTCTAACAAGATTAGATACATATATTAAATTCCTTTTGACTTCGGGTACATAAAGACGCTCTTTAAGTATTAGGACTCTTCCACTAGATAACGATAGTCAGCAGGTCCTGATGGCGACTGCTGCAACACTTGCATCCGATCCCATCTGGATGACTATCTCCCCTTCATCGAGACTCTTAGTTTCCTAAAATAAATGCAACAAATTGCATACATGAACGAAAGCATCAGAATCTGTAGTCCAACTTCATTCTCGTCCAACGAGAAAACTTTTTCAATGATGAAAGTATATTTCATACCTGCTGGGGCTTTACCTTTGTCGATCGACTTCAGGTAATCCGGATAATTGTGCTTCCAGTGCCCCTGCTTCTTGCAATGATGACATACATCGTTTTTTGATGCTATCAGAGTGGATGCATTGGTAGATGAGTCAACTCCTTGACTCTTCTTCTTTCTCTTTTGGGTGGGTCTTTCCAAGAACCATGCTTCCGACCGCGCTTTCCTTTGACATGTGCAACCATTGCAGTGCTAGAGGGTCTATCCTTCCTCATTACGTCTTCATAAGACTTTAATGCAGCCAATAGCCGAGCATTTGAAAAATCAACTTTGCTCATGTGGAACGTGACAACAAAGTTGTTGAAAGACTTAGGGAGTGACATCAGAATGAAGTCATCTTGCATGTCTACATCCATGTCAGTTCCTAGGGTTTCCAATTCAGAAAGGTACCCAAACATTTTGAGCACATGTTCTCTGACAGAGGTCCCCTCCTGTATCTTGCATTGAATAAGTTCTCTCATTATATTGTAACGATGTGTGTGGTTCACATCACCGAATATTTCCCTCAGATTCATCATAATATCATGGCAAGTGGCCAT
This sequence comes from Ottelia alismoides, assembly GCA_037367405.1. Classification (NCBI taxonomy): domain Eukaryota; kingdom Viridiplantae; phylum Streptophyta; class Magnoliopsida; order Alismatales; family Hydrocharitaceae; genus Ottelia; species Ottelia alismoides. The sequence continues at coordinate 262,477 of JAZKJV010000345.1, forward strand.
TTCCACATGGTGCTTCTGCAGCACATTGGACAATGAATGCAGAATGTAATAGGGGTGCACACGGATCGGATAAAATCCATAATACAATCCAATCAGATGTTATTGTATTGGATTGGTTTGGTTTTATCATTTTAGTGGATCGGATTGGATTCAAAATTTTCAAATCCGTTAAAGTATGGATTGGATCGAATTATCATGAAAATCCAATCCGATCCAATCCGTTAATCCATTAACATATACATACATACATACATACATAAATACATATACGTACATGCATATACACGCGTACGTGTGTGTGCACTCATTCCAATAAGACAATAACCAATGTGATTCTTCTCTTTTTTTCATATCTATAAGTGGATACAAGTCCTCTTGTCATCACCCTTAAACTCCTAAATAATAAAAATATAATTATACCTTGTAAAAGTTATAATCCTAATTGACTATTCTCCTCTTAGTTTCGATCCTCTTTCATTTCACTCTTGACCTCAATATTTCACTCCTAGTTTCATCTCCCTTGGATTTCATCAATATGTGACTGTAAAGATCACATTTTTCCGTTTGTGTAACTTATCTTTTTATCTTTGGATCATTATTTGGTAACTTTTATTATTTTTACTTGAATCATTAGATGGAAATCATTTGCAAAAAAAATAATGCAACATTTATAGAAGGGATCTCAAATTCTAAATCCAATATAATCCTTTACGTTGAGTATATGATCTTCAACTTTTTCATTACAGATCAATGAAGTTATTCAACTTTAATTTGATTGAGTGGTCTTCAAATATCTTTTTCTTTACATCAGATCTATATTACCAATTTTTGAGCCATAATTTAGATGTTGAGGGCTAATGTGCGATAAAACACAAACACGAGAGGGCAAACAATTGAGATGGGATACAAACGTATAAAAAATCCGAACCAATCCGATCCAATCCATAATCCGATGGATAGGATTGGTTTGGATTTAGATATTTGATGGATTGGATTGGATTGGAAAAAGTTAAAATCCGTTAAGATTGGATTGGACATGGATTAAGGTAAAATCTGATCCAAACCGATCCATGCGCACCCCTAGAATGTAACATCTTGCCAGATTATGACATCCTCATATTTTTCATTATAACTGATTTCCTCTGGAGTCTTTGGATCTGTGTATAATTTCTTTGACAACACATAAGATATGCGCTCAGTCGAAAGAACAAGATCCAAATTTCGGATCCAATCCGAATAATTTGGTCCGGTCAACTGACTGATCTCCAGAAACCTCCTAAGTGGGTTCATGGACTTCATTTTTTTGAAATTAAGAATGTACTATATTTGAATATATGAATAATAATATATTCAATTATATTTCTTTGATTAAGAATTTTTTAATCAAATTAGTCTTGCTTTTTCAACTTTGAAAGTTATTTCCCTTAATTACTTTCAAAGCAAGAGATATACTTACCACTATATCTCTAGCAAGATCTGGAATCTCCTCTTTATCTTTATCACATCCCAATAATATGAGAACTTGCAACTCAGATAAAAAGAAGTGGGAACACATTCCGCCTTGCAAGTCCAACTTACATTTCCCAATTTGATCTTTAACACCCGGGCCCATCACCCCTAAGGTGATGTTGACGCGTCGTTAATAGAACCAACTGTCAACAGGAATACAACTCGCTATGCGCAATCCAATATGGTCCCAATAATATGAGGACTCAATATTGGGATTACTACGCATACATCCTTACTCTTTTGAGAAGTGAAGAGCCCGATCCAAATGAATTGTATGCAGGAGCTGTCACTTCGGACATGCGTCTCCTACACACAATATCTGGTGACGGAACCCTTCGCCTTGACGGGAGACCATGGTTGTCACTTATGTGATCCTCCACCTCTTATTCAAATTTCAATTAATTATCATGAATTATATTCATATAATTAGTTCTTCCAAGGGAAATACACATCTATTCATAATATAGTGTATTTAATTTGATATAATTCATTTAATCACATTAAATCAATTATATTCCAATTCAATCAACAAACTTGATTGTTACTTGAAAATATGGCATTATCTCAAAGTACGTATTAATTCGAATTTTAATAATTAGAAAATACAACATGATTTTTCCAGCATTACCGAGTCCCTACCTGCTATCATGGCCAGTACCGATGGGAGTGTGATAGACTGCACACGATACAACCTGCTACCCCAATGCTCCCCGACTAGACACCATATCCACCTCAGCAAAGGATACTGCCAAATTGATCATTGTGTATTTGAGATGATCATCGATTTTTCAACCGAAATCATACCATATAGTAATAATCAAAACCATTTTGATTATAAGAAAATTTGCTAAACAAATTCCCAGACCTATTCAAGTAACATGTTTGTTGAAAGTGTATCAAGTAACCAAATTATGATCTAGATAAAATCTAATCATTTATTGGTTGAGGCAATGTCATTTAATGGAACAATTATCACCAAATATTTCCCAAATATTATCCATAATTATTCCAGGAAATTAACCATTAATTTCATAAGTTTCTTAAATGACAATCACAAGGTTCATGATTAGGATTGCAATTTTCAACAGTGACCTTCACTTACTAAAATTAGCATATCTCATTCATTTTAAATCCAAATTATGCAAAATAATTTCTTAAGTTTGCTAACTTGATTTAAAACAGAACCTAATGATTAGCATGCATTTCCAAGCCTTTTAAAACAGTAATTAAATCCTTAATTATGTCATTATTCGCTATCCCCGAAACAATGAATATATGATCATTAAAAATATCATAACTAGAGTTATCGGATTCCAAATCACGCAAACTCAAATGCTATGATTTGATTAATTAATAGGAACCATTATACAAGTGATAGTTTTGTGTTTAAACAATTTAAATAGGGCCGAAAGTTATCACAAAACAGGGCTACAAAAATTGAAATGCGATAAAATTTTCACGAACCCTAACGAGCCCAAATATTCTTAGGTTTATGGATCGTATCCAAAACCTCCAACCTGGCTCTGATACCACTTGAAGGAGATGGGATGATCCTCAAACACATCACGGAAGTGTGATGATCGTATCGTATACGATCAAGAGCGACAAGTCGCACTAGTTGCTCGGTGCAGCGGAATTTTAAAAAATTTTAAATGATGAAACCACATGATCCAAGAACATTTATTGGATCATTTCATATAACCACATAGAAGATATAAGAATACCTTTTGGAGCATGGTTGCGATCGAGCCTATAAGAGAAGAGACCTCATGTCTCAAGTCTGATCCATCGGAGGAGATACCTGCGAGCGTGGGGATGAGTCGTGTGCTTCTCGCAATCCAAGTTGATGATCCAATCAGTGGATCTCCTGATCTCATCTCACGAGATCGAATGCCTTTTCACGAGCACCACTCACCAAAGAAGATATAGATCCAAGAGTCGTTGAAGCGGGCACGACAACGAAGGCGACCTTCTCTTTATGAGAGTGGACGACCACTCAAAGAGAGAAGGGAGGGAGTATGCGTGAGGATGAGAAGGAGAGAGAGAGACAGAGACATCATCGAGATTGCGTAACTCGAAGAGCAAGGTATGCCTCTTCTTATATATGGTTTTGGGAGTCCATGGATCCATGGATAACACACAATCAATGGATGATATTGATTTGTGTTTGTTTCAACAGCTAAGATGTTGTTGTAAAAACACAACAACAAATGATTTAATTTAAATTAATTCATATTGATAAATCAACATAATTAATTTTAAATTAAACCATATTTGACTAGAGATGATATAATGAGGAGACTAACCTCTTTCCCTAAAAGGGGAGGGGGGCTACTCTTCTCCACATGGAGAGTTGTAGCCATCTACTCCTCTAGAGTGAAATGAGTCTGTCTCCTCTAATTATCATGAGATCTCATTATCTCATGATATCTCCTTAATTTAAAACAACTCTTGATGTAAATATTTTTCACAAAAAAATAATTCACAATAATCTTGTGAAAAAATTCAATCAAACCATTGAAATAGTGTGAATCTCATTCATAACCCAAAACTAATTGTAATTATATTTTCAATTAATCATTCAACGTGAATCCATTTCACATCAACAACTAATCAAAAAATATAAATCGCATAAGTCTCTCTCTATCTCTCTAATATATTATAAATCGTATTTATAATATACATGGATAATTGGATAGTGCTATCCACGTTATCCATATCCACAATAATTAAATCTCATTTAATTACATGGGATACTCATTCTCATGCATTCAGATAATGTAAATCAAATTCACATTATTCATGGTAATTAAATCATGTTTAGTTATCCATTTCTCAATGCCTAGATATAATTCAACTTTGGAATTATTCTTGAACTCTTTCAAGAACAATGCGCATTCTTCGTAGATACTTGGAGACAAGGACATGACGATTGTATTGTTCCACATATAGTGACTTGGATATTGAGATCACATCTCAAATCCAGATCTCTCCTCTCATAAATGCTTGATTTCATCAAGGCCGCAAATCTAATCTTCTCATTGCATCTGAATCTCATTCAGATCAATGTCCAACACTTGGACCAAGATCAGATTACTTCTCTACTGAGAGGAGTCACTAAAACCTAGACCTTTTTCATCACTCCCTCGGAATGGAAGTGTCATGGTTATACAATCGTTTATGATCACATCACCCTTAGGTATTCCTAATACATGTATATCCTGCATGCTGGAAGACCTATGATGAACCCGAAGAGATAGATCAATCTTATACTATCATCTTCAGGGTTTCATCATCAAGTTTCTCAATCCTGGTCATTGGGATTTGGTATCGATCATATGCTTTCCAAAAGCATATATCATACCTTCAAATTCTTGTCATGCTTCTAAAGCATGACGACCATGCATGGAATTTGATCGGTCCCAATACCTCATGAGTAAGCTCCTGTCTTCCAGTTCATAAGTGAACCTGTATGATCCCTTTGAGAGATTGTATTACTTATATGCCCTTGTATGCATACCAACGCACCGGTGTATAGACCTTGGTTAGGTCATCAACCTATTGGTCTGCCAAATGTACATACTCAGACATATAGTAACACGTCTGTCTCCGGCCAGAGGATGTGTGCCTGTATCGTGAGAGTATACGATATAGGACTTTGGTTATCTCGATCTCGTTAACTCAACTCTTTAACCTAACTAATCTGATACCTTTAAATCTCTATTCCCATGCAGAGGACCTGCATCAAGAGGTCGGTCAGATATCAGCCTTTATGAGAAAGGATTGCCATCTCCTACTCATGCTGTAGATCATCTCTTAACAATCATTTGATGGTGCTTGATGAGTCCTCAATCTAAGTTCTTAGATATTCATCCAAACACCAGCCTCTATAATTCTATTACTGAATCAGCAGTTGTATGATTATTAAGATGGTCATGGTACATAACCCTAATTGTACAAAGGGACCTTACGGTGCATTCATTCAATTAATCTCAGAAAGGGAGTGGAAAAGAGTTAATAACTTTTATTGATAAATCAAACATTATGATGAATCTCGTATTCATCATGCTAAAATATCCTTATTAAAATCCCTGCTTAAACAAACCAATAAAAATCACCTCTAATTCTTTGATTTTATCATGTACAATATTGTGTATAATTAGCCTTTAATTATTTGTATTTAATTTCCCTTATTTTTCTGTAATTATTTTATCACTCAAAAACCCCTAAAAATTAGGTAGATAAGTTGTCTATAACTCACTGACCTTTAAAACCACTAAAAAATACAAAAACAAATCAAAACCACAAAATCGGTGTTTTTATCCCCTTAAAAATGCCCCCAAAAATAGCTTTTGTACAGATGACCTCTTTTGACTTTTTGCCCAACATGAAAGTTGTAGATCTCATCGAGACGAGCAACTTTCATGTTTTGACTTTTCCAAATTCGGCCTCTAACTATTTCTTTTATATTTTTCTTTGTTTTTATTTCTGAATTAACCTGATTGGGCCACGTGGCGCTCTCTGGAGCCACCACGCGGCCCGCTTCTTCTCTGGCCACCCGTCACCATTCTGGGCCGTTGGATCCTATTAAACCCGCTTCCATCTCAGTCGTCCAACCCCGCCTCGTTCACAGCCATTGGATCTGATCTTCAGATCAGATCTCCACCGCACGCTGGCGCCTAAACCTAAGCCCTCCGATCTTGCTACCATCCAACGCCCCTCAACCTGCCACGTCTCCCCTCACCACAACCCTCGGATCCTACAACCATCCAACGCCCCTCAACCTGCCACGTCTCCACTCCTCCATAGCCGCACGATTCCCCTTTCATCCTACGGTGGCCAACGCTCCACGTCGCGTCTTCACCTACCACCGTTGGATGCCCACCATCTTCCAATCCAAACCGTTCTTCACTGCCTCGCATCCAACCGTACGATCAGATCTAATGATCTGATCACATCCCTCCGTTCGCGCATCGATCCCAGCCGTTGGATCCCTTGATCCAACGGCCCTCGATCATCGTCAACCTCAAGCCGCCCCGCTCCCAGGCGTTACAAACCTCGCGCACCCCCACCCCCCTTTCCATTTCCAGCCAACGATCCAGCCATCACTTCCTCGTCGTAACGTCACCTACCCAACCACCGTTCCTCTGCCATTCTCGCGAGACCTCCATCACTCGCCGCCATTAACTCCATAGCCATAAAAACCTCCGTCGAATCCGCCCCTCCATCATCGTAACCTCCGATCTCCGCCACCTATAAAACCCCAGCCCCCGTCCACCGGAAGCCCTCATCCACCATTTGGGAGCTTCGGCCCGAGCCCTGGCTCTCCGGTGACAGCGGAGGAGCCCTTGCAAGGGGGCGTCGACGGCCGAAGCCCCGGTGTGATCCGTGGCCCCCGGCCACGTCGCGGCAGCCAATGGCGAGCCGCCGAGCACCGGGGAAGGGTCGCCCCCGTCGTGCGAAGACCCCTGAGCTCATCTGAGCTCAAGCCCAGACCTCCTCCTCCGCCAACTCCTCGCTCCGGCGAGGAGATTTTTTCGTCTTTATTTATCTTTTTCTCCGATTAAATTCCACCACCTACAACCACCATCGCTCCCATCTGATCCTCCCACGAGCTCCACCCGACCACCAGCACCCTCGCCGACCACTCTCCCTTCTCCAGAACCCCCTACCACTCCGACCCACCTCCTCCTCCATCTCGCCGGAGGAGGAGCTTTGGCCTCCATCTCCGATCACCCTCAGGCCACCATTCGCCTCACACACACACTCCCGCACCTTCCGCACGCACGCTTCGGCTAAAATAACCATGCAGGATCAATGACCAGAGTACGCGTCGGCGCAACTTCAAGCTCCTCTCCGCCGGCGAGGATCCCCCGTTCCTCTCCTCTGACCCGCTGCGGAGCCCCGCAGCACTTCCCGGATCTTCGCCAGCCACCCAGCTGTCTTCGCCGACCTTCAGGAGCTCGAAGACATGGCGGAGGAGCAATTGGCATGTCGCCGGAGCCCCGCCTCCTCCGGTGACCTGCAGAGGAGCACGACGAGCAGGCACCGTCCGATCATCGGGATCGGACGGTCACGACGAAGACACGTGGACGACCCGAGCCTCGTCTCCGAACTATAGGCTCGGGTCATACGAGCCTAACGCCGAACCGCCAGAAGATTCCACGTGGCCCGAGCCACAGGGCTGACCCGAGCCTAGCCCCCTCACGTGCAGCGCACGTGAGGTGCTGGGAAAATTGCACAAAGAGACCCGACTATTTCTGAGAATTTCAATCTGGTCCCCAGGCACGTGCCTCACGTGCGTGCCTGGGTATTTTACAGGGAGTCCCTCAAGGATTTGAATAATTGCAAAAAGGCCCCTGCGCGCAAATGGAGAAATTACATCTAGGCCCAGGCGGTTTTTGGTATTTACAAATGGGTCCTTCCAGGGACCCATTTGTAATATTTATCCTTTATTTTTCTTGCATTTTTATTACATTTATGCCCTCGCACTGTTTTTAGCATAACTTGAGCATCGTAGGTCCAAATTGCATGATTTTAGTGTCGTTTTGATCCTCGTTTTGTCCTCTACAATCTAGCATATCTATTTGTTCCTTTTGACAATGTTTTAAATTAAGTGATTTTTTATGTCAAGAATGGGACCTAGCTCTACTTGTTTTGCTTGATTTGATGACCGATTTTTAATGATGTGTTCAAAATGGCTCTAACTTCATTTTATATTGTGTTGCTCATATTTTAGGGTATAATTGTAGCATTTGATTCATCATGCATGTTCCTTTGCATTGTTTGCCCATGCATCACTTTAATTTGCATAAAAACCGATAAAAATACATGCATCATATCATCACTTAGCATAGTGCTTCATAAAATGCATATGGACCTAGAATTGAGATTAATTGACATTGAACTTCAAGAATCAATATTCAAAAGCCCTAATTAAGCAGCTGTATCCCTGTGTTCGACCTTGGTACACTTGCCAAGTATAAATACTCCACAGCATTCAAAGACTGTGGTTTTTGCTGAACAAAATTCGCCTCCTATACTACGACTTAATTCCATATTATTAAAGAGGCGAATTTCGCGTTCATCAAATGGCGCCGTTGCCGGGGATACGGCTTTGCTTAATTTTTGAATTTTGATTTTTTTAATTAATTCAATAATTTCTTGGTCCTAATTTCATGCATCATTTCTTTGCATTATTTTGCTGATTTAATCTCTCGGAGTTCTAACTTTTCTCTTTTGTGGCAGGGCCCATGAAAATCGGGGACGCCTGATCGTCATGGAGGCGCGAAGTCGGGAGCTTCAGCTGAAGAGGCCGCAAAAGAAGCCGTGAAGATTTCTAAGATTTTTATCAGTCAAATTTGCATTGCATGCTGTAAAAAAAAAAAAATTGCATCTGCATATTTATTTCCAGTATTGCATATTGTACAAAAAAAAAAATCCCCCCTCCTCACACACACACACACTTACACCGCACACATTCACCCTCACCCGCCCCCTGAATATCTCTCTCTCTCTCTCTTTCTCTCTCTCTCTCTCTGTGTGTATATCTACTCTTCACGAACCCCCTCCCCCTCTCCCTTGTATCATAGAACTCCCCCCCCCCCCTAACGCAGACCTTACTTAGACTATTTGTAGCCTAAGTATAGGGGGGACCTGCCTGCTCTTCCTTCCCTCATCCCGTCTTCTTGTACTTAGGCCAATTTTGGCCTAAGTATAGGGGGACCCTCCTCCTCAGTTCCGCTATATCGCCCTGTACTTGAACCGAGTCTTGGCTTCATGGCACTTGTGCTATGAGGACATAGCAAATTTTAAGTATAGGGGGGTATACCGTATATTATTGTTTATTACTTTAAGCCTTAGCTCGCGTTTTTAAAACTTTTTAAATTTTATTTTTCGGGCTGGGTTTTGGTAAACTAGTGAACTGAGTAAAAACCTGTAAGAATTAAAATTTGAGGGTTTAATTTTTGTGAATATTTCTGTATTAAAAAAAATCTTGGAGGTTGACTCTGACTACTAGGTTTAGTAGGCATTTTCAGTGAGGGAACCTCGGTCTCCCTTAGCAGAGTGGGTGGTTTAGAGGACATCGCATACGGCCCCGTCCTCAAGTAACACGGGCCTCGGCCCGTACTTACACCCATACTGGCTGAAAGTGAATACTTTTATTTGAGCCTGGGCCAGTCATTGTCTCTCCGAGGAATTAAAAAAAAATATTAAAACCCATAAAAATTTGCAAAAGATAAAAATCACACAAAAATTCACTAACCCGTGGAGTTGGTGTATTCCTGACACAATCACACTCACGCAAGGCTTGAGGATTTTTGAGGACACTGGATCTCTGGGATCTAGAGAGTCTGAGTTAACATACCTTAGTCATTAGGGTTTTCATGACTTAAATATCCACACTCCTCTGGTTTGAAAGATTTGAGTGCTATATCGCACTCTTAATCTCTACCTTCAAGAAAATATGATCAGCACAGTCACTTCCACAACTGCATGATTGATGAGCTGAGATGAGATATCACTTGAGGAACTAGGACCATGGATTTAAGTTTAGACCTGATCTGATGATATTCGAGGATGGGATAAAGTTAATGAAAGCTTCAGAAAACCTGAGTGTCAGCAAAAACCCTAGCCAGTATGTGAACAAGATTCATATGCTATCTCTTGATATTTGCCTAAAAGTGCCAGGGTGTGATGAAACTTAAAAGAACTTGTTGATCAGTGTGCGCCAATCTCTTGGTAAAAGCAGTGGAGCTAGCCAACAAAAGAAATGAAATGTCAAAGAAAAGCTCTAAATCCAAAGTCAAAAATTCCAAATGAGCTTCCACCAAAGGCGAGCGCTCCCAAACATTTTCAAGTGTCCACTTGGACCAAGCGCTAATTAGGACTAAGGAGTCGAGCTGACACCACAAAAAGGGCCCTGCATCGTAAGCGATACAAGTCTGGGTGTCGAAGGTATCTTAGATACTCAGAAAAGACACACCCCGGTGTATTCCCAGAAAAACAAGTGCAGACGACTCCAACTCTCTTGACGGACACATTGATCAACAAATTAATAATTTACATGTGTTGAGTAAAAGGCACTCGAGAGGCCCCTTGTTCCAATGTGAGGGTGAGAAAAATAGACACAATCCCATGTCCCTCCATCATCTGGCCATCCATCTACATTTCAAAGTCTGACAAACTAATGAGACGGTGGACTGAAGCAAGAGTAGATTTTTTCCCTAGTATTGAGGATTAGGTCTAGAGGAGAATCTTTGGGACTGGAACTTTGGGTGATGCATCAACTCGGCTCTCATGAAATGCAGTACACTAAATGTCATATCCTTATGTTATATGTACAAAAAGAGAGTCTGATAATCAGAGAAGTTGGATTCCTTCTGACTAAGGCTTGGATAAACCCAGAATTTTAGGATCACTCAGGTCAAGGGTCTTCGAAAGATCAAGCCTTGATTTTTTCACACGCACTGTCAGGAATTAATCCGACTCCTTCATTCTTTAGATGCTCGAGGACGAGCATGGTTTAAGTATAGGGGTATGATGAATCTCGTATTCATCATGCTAAAATATCCTTATTAAAATCCCTGCTTAAACAAACCAATAAAAATCACCTCTAATTCTTTGATTTTATCATGTACAATATTGTGTATAATTAGCCTTTAATTATTTGTATTTAATTTCCCTTATTTTTCTGTAATTATTTTATCACTCAAAAACCCCTAAAAATTAGGTAGATAAGTTGTCTATAACTCACTGACCTTTAAAACCACTAAAAAATACAAAAACAAATCAAAACCACAAAATCGGTGTTTTTATCCCCTTAAAAATGCCCCCAAAAATAGCTTTTGTACAAATGACCTCTTTTGACTTTTTGCCCAACATGAAAGTTGTAGATCTCATCGAGACGAGCAACTTTCATGTTTTGACTTTTTCCAAATTCGGCCTCTAACTATTTCTTTTATATTTTTCTTTGTTTTTATTTCTGAATTAACCTGATTGGGCCACGTGGCGCTCTCTGGAGCCACCACGCGGCCCGCTTCTTCTCTGGCCACCCGTCACCATTCTGGGCCGTTGGATCCTATTAAACCCGCTTCCATCTCAGCCGTCCAACCCCGCCTCGTTCACAGCCATTGGATCTGATCTTCAGATCAGATCTCCACCGCACGCTGGCGCCTAAACCTAAGCCCTCCGATCTTGCTACCATCCAACGCCCCTCAACCTGCCATGTCTCCCCTCACCACAACCCTCGGATCCTACAACCATCCAACGCCCCTCAACCTGCCACGTCTCCACTCCTCCATAGCCGCACGATTCCCCTTTCATCCTACGGTGGCCAACGCTCCACGTCGCGTCTTCACCTACCACCGTTGGATGCCCACCATCTTCCAATCCAAACCGTTCTTCACTGCCTCGCATCCAACCGTACGATCAGATCTAATGATCTGATCACATCCCTCCGTTCGCGCATCGATCCCAGCCGTTGGATCCCTTGATCCAACGGCCCTCGATCATCGTCAACCTCAAGCCGCCCCACTCCCAGGCGTTACAAACCTCGCGCACCCCCACCCCCCTTTCCATTTCCAGCCAACGATCCAGCCATCACTTCCTCGTCGTAACGTCACCTACCCAACCACCGTTCCTCTGCCATTCTCGCGAGACCTCCATCACTCGCCGCCATTAACTCCATAGCCATAAAAACCTCCGTCGAATCCGCCCCTCCATCATCGTAACCTCCGATCTCCGCCACCTATAAAACCCCAGCCCCCGTCCACCGGAAGCCCTCATCCACCATTTGGGAGCTTCGGCCCGAGCCCCTGGCTCTCCGGTGACAGCGGAGGAGCCCTTGCAAGGGGGCGTCGACGGCCGAAGCCCCGGTGTGATCCGTGGCCCCCGGCCACGTCGCGGCAGCCAATGGCGAGCCGCCGAGCACCGGGGAAGGGTCGCCCCCGTCGTGCGAAGACCCCTGAGCTCATCTGAGCTCAAGCCCAGACCTCCTCCTCCGCCAACTCCTCGCTCCGGCGAGGAGATTTTTTCGTCTTTATTTATCTTTTTCTCCGATTAAATTCCACCACCTACAACCACCATCGCTCCCATCTGATCCTCCCACGAGCTCCACCCGACCACCAGCACCCTCGCCGACCACTCTCCCTTCTCCAGAACCCCCTACCACTCCGACCCACCTCCTCCTCCATCTCGCCGGAGGAGGAGCTTTGGCCTCCATCTCCGATCACCCTCAGGCCACCATTCGCCTCACACACACACTCCCGCACCTTCCGCACGCACGCTTCGGCTAAAATAACCATGCAGGATCTCAATGACCGGAGTACGCGTCGGCGCAACTTCAAGCTCCTCTCCGCCGGCGAGGATCCCCCGTTCCTCTCCTCTGACCCGCTGCGGAGCCCCGCAGCACTTCCCGGATCTTCGCCAGCCACCCAGCTGTCTTCGCCGACCTTCAGGAGCTCGAAGACATGGCGGAGGAGCAATTGGCATGTCGCCGGAGCCCCGCCTCCTCCGGCGACCTGCAGAGGAGCACGACGAGCAGGCACCGTCCGATCATCGGGATCGGACGGTCACGACGAAGACACGTGGACGACCCGAGCCTCGTCTCCGAACTATAGGCTCGGGTCATACGAGCCTAACGCCGAACCGCCAGAAGATTCCACGTGGCCCGAGCCACAGGGCTGACCCGAGCCTAGCCCCCTCACGTGCAGCGCACGTGAGGTGCTGGGAAAATTGCACAAAGAGACCCGACTATTTCTGAGAATTTCAATCTGGTCCCCAGGCACGTGCCTCACGTGCGTGCCTGGGTATTTTACAGGGAGTCCCTCAAGGATTTGAATAATTGCAAAAAGGCCCCTGCGCGCAAATGGAGAAATTACATCTAGGCCCAGGCGGTTTTTGGTATTTACAAATGGGTCCTTCCAGGGACCCATTTGTAATATTTATCCTTTATTTTTCTTGCATTTTTATTACATTTATGCCCTCGCACTGTTTTTAGCATAACTTGAGCATCGTAGGTCCAAATTGCATGATTTTAGTGTCGTTTTGATCCTCGTTTTGTCCTCTACAATCTAGCATATCTATTTGTTCCTTTTGACAATGTTTTAAATTAAGTGATTTTTTATGTCAAGAATGGGACCTAGCTCTACTTGTTTTGCTTGATTTGATGATCGATTTTTAATGATGTGTTCAAAATGGCTCTAACTTCATTTTATATTGTGTTGCTCATATTTTAGGGTATAATTGTAGCATTTGATTCATCATGCATGTTCCTTTGCATTGTTTGCCCATGCATCACTTTAATTTGCATAAAAACCGATAAAAATACATGCATCATATCATCACTTAGCATAGTGCTTCATAAAATGCATATGGACCTAGAATTGAGATTAATTGACATTGAACTTCAAGAATCAATATTCAAAAGCCCTAATTAAGCAGCTGTATCCCTGTGTTCGACCTTGGTACACTTGCCAAGTATAAATACTCCACAGCATTCAAAGACTGTGGTTTTTGCTGAACAAAATTCGCCTCCTATACTACGACTTAATTCCATATTATTAAAGAGGCGAATTTCGCGTTCATCACATTACAATAACATTTATTGTAAGAATGGTTCACGCTAGCTCACATGGCTAACACTACACACTTACATTCCAAGAAGGTCATTCCTAATTTATTTATTAATGTTAACTGTTATTGCTTCAAAACTTATTAATTGTTACTTACCATTAATAGTCGTAATTATTATTACTAATTACTACATGGTATTATTTAAGATTATTATTAGTAGTTATTATATTATTATTACCTGGTATTATTTGAGATTATTATTAATAATCATTAATTATTATTATTATATGGTATTATTTGAAATTATTATTAGTAGTTATTACTTATTAGTAAATAGAATTATTTCATATTATTATTAATTATTACTACTTATTATAACATAGTTTTACCTGAGATTATTATTAATTACTACTTATTATTATAATCATTATTATACTTATTTAATATTATTAATAATGGTTGATTATTTATATCATTTATTAATAATAAGAATTATTAATATTATTACTTCATATTAAAATTATTATCACTATTCCAAATTAATAATAATTTTTATATTTATATTAATAATTAATAATTAATTATTATTATCTGCTAATTATTCCCTAGTATTAATTACTATTATTTATTATTAATATTTAATTTTCAATTACATAAGAATTATCACTACAATTAATGGTATTCCTAATTAATAAGAATTTTTAATTATAAATATTATTACAATTAAGAATTATTACTACAATAGTAGTTTCATTAATTATTGCTACAATTATTCCTAATTAATATGATTTATTAATTATATCTATTACTTATTATTACACGTAAATAGTAATTTAATATCAATTGTTATTTGTATTAATTACTAAATATTATATATTATAATTATTATAAGGGGGCAGGGAGCCTGCACCATGGGGTGTAGGAAACTCCCTGCACCCACCTCATTTTTCGACTATTTTTTTATTTTTTTTGAAATAAAAGTTGGAAGGATTTACTTAATATGTTAAGAGGAATATGTGTTTCAAGTTTCATGCAAAACAAACATTCCTAACATGTTCATCTAGACATGGTCGATTTCAGCCATTCTGAGACCTTTAAAATTTGGTAGTCTTGATGGAGATGATAGAAGTCTCGAATTAAGTTGAATTTGGAATGACAACATGGTGATACGTGGTGATCTAAATCCCTCAAGTTTCATTTCAAAAAAATCAAAAAATAATGAAAAATTAGGCCGGGTGTAGGGAGTTACCTGCACCCGCCGAGGTAGGCTCCTTTTTCCCTTATTATAAGTAATTAATACTTATTAAAATACAAAATTAATGATAAGTATTAATATTTAATAATAAACTATAATTAGTTATACTAATTACTAATATTAAGAATTCCTGTTATTAATTATTAATTATTCATATTAACTATTATTTTATTTTTTGCTAATATTCATCGCTATATTAATAAAACTCAATAAAATATCATGTGTGCAGTCCTTACCACACCAACTACAATCCTTATAATTGTATATACAACAATGACCTATGGAAGAATCGAAAGACAACATTTTAATTTGTTGTTGTTCTAAGTCGGCAACAAATATCGTTATCATTTCATTTTAATAGTAAATACTTATCCAATTAACGAGAAATATAACAGTTATCATTTCAATTTAGCGAGAAAAAATAGCGTTAGCGTTTCAATTTAACAATAATTATTTATTTACTGATAAAAATTGTGAATAAATTAACAATAATAGCTAATAAAATGATAATAATTACAGATAAAATAAATCATACCTTAGATGGAATGACCTTGGATTGAGAATGAATAGATGAGAAAGGATGGAGAATGAGAGCGGATAGATAGAGAATGGGAGAGAATGTGAGAATGAGACGAGGAGGAGAAGGGAGGGGCGAGCGCCTTATATAGGCACTTCCTGCTGTATCACGCCAGTAACCTACCAACCTGCCACTCCCGTCCCATCCCTGCGTGTACGCCTCGAAGACCGTTTCGCCTCATCGGCCGAGCCACTAGGCACAACGAATCGTTTGCCGTAGAGTCTATATCAGCACGGCAAACCGTTTGCCACATCACGTTGACGAACAACAAATGATTTACCAATACATCTAATAACAAATCATCTAACGGTCAATCAGTTATCATTATGCAAGTTACCTCCTCGTAGCTTCCAAGCTGGATGGTCAACCAATTATCATTATCCAAGTTACCCCGTAGCTTAATAATTCACACATTTGGCAAATGTAAAGGCTTTTAAACATGAATCAAGAAGTCAAGCATGCATATTTTAATACAAAGTTGAGTTTAAGAAGCTCAATACAGAAAATCAGAAGTAATTTTTCTGTAGAGAATTAATTACATCAAAGAGGATGCGATGAAATCATTATATGTCCAAACAGAAATAAAGAAAACGTGCCTCTACCAATTGAAGTACAACGATGGTACATAAAAAGATGTAAAAGTTATCTTTAATTGAACATGAATGGAGCAAGATCCAATCGTGTACAGAAGTTCTTCGAGTTCGTTGGTTTCAACATCCAACCTTCTCAATGATAGTGTACAGAAGAGCCTTCGCCTTGCCACCAATAAGTTTCTAACTCGTTCTGTTAAAAGGAACCCACCAAGCGAGTTTGGGTCCAATCTCCAGAGACGAGCCTCTATTTTGTCACCAATCTTGTCATATATTTGTACAAATGATTTCACATGTGATTACATATTTGTATAAAGTCATGTTCATAAGAACTTGAAATTGAACATGTACGTAATATATGATAATTATATGTTTTGAATTTCACTTCAAAATGTAACGACTATTAGATAAAATTTTGAAAATAATAACGAATAATCATTGTTATATGGACCCTCATTAACAGTATAACAATGGACATGACATTTAATGCTAATTTCAAGTATATATTTTTAAATGAATAATATCTTCAGTATATATTTAACAACCAATGATATATTAAAGAATTAGGAAAAACATTGTTGGGTGTGGAAATTTAAAGAAAAAATGGAGTGAATATTTATAAACTAAACATGTACAGATACTTTGGCTTTTCTTGGAATAGAATTGTTGCATCTGGATTTTTATTATTTATTATCGAAACATAATAAATTACATATCATTTTACATGGATTGATCTGAAGCATAGGAAATAAAATTTCTAAGTTACAATAATCAAACATAAATGGTATGGAAATTAAACACAATTAAGACATTGTAATCTTGCATGTGAGCTAATTAACATTTAGATCCCCGCTGTGAAGGGCGCACCGGTTCCAGAAGCTATGAGTTGCTAGAGGTGAGGTTGCATACCGTGAACTCATCGGCCTTGGCGATGTTGATCTCACCCAAGCAGCCCTTACATTTGACCCTCTCGTTTGTGCTGGAATCGGCATCAATGTTCATGTACTTGACATATTATAACATCTCCAACGCGACGATATCGGTCCCGCTCGAGCCACCCAGTCGGGTCCATGAGACTGCCGATGTGGGTCTTCATGACCACTGCTTGGAGTACTGCTTCCAGGGTCATCCTAAATATGATTTCATTGACCCAAAGAGGATAGAGGTGAGGTAGAGCCAACTCTTTGAGGGCGTTGCAACGGAGCAGAAGATGAAGAGGTAGCCATGGTGGAGAGAGAGTACGTTGAGGCACGAGAGTCAACCTTTTAAGACCGTTGTGACAAAGCTATCTCCTATCCAACCAGATCAACACCGTTAGGGGCGCATTTCAAACCTTCCATTCATTGGTCTGTGGTCACTCTGTAGCTACATTAGGTGGCTCAGTGGTGGTGAACTGTGGCATGATATGGCATTGCCAGCGGATAGAGAAGATGTATACAGAGCTTCCACATTGGATTCTAAGATCAATCTAAGGTTGCAATTTAATACATGACATGCAAATGATTATGTATACAACATACCCAATAACAACAACCATGAGCATGCATTTAACAGATGGCAAGAGTATAAGGAAGGTAAATAATAACGGTCAAAAGAAAGGCACCTGACTATAGTTCAAACAATGAAGCAAACGAAACAACCGACAAAGAAACATAGCAAAGTAACTTGGTTGGAAAACTTGGACATAAATTAAGGAAATCAAAGTAGACAGAAAACAATATGCAAGTGAACAATAAGCCCGAGCTTCTCTTTCTCTTTGACAAACTTAGCAAAAAGAATAATCAAAGTAATTGAGAAAAGCTTCCTTTGCAGGAAAAAATGGCATAAGAGTTTGCTTTCTCTCAAGACTGGAGAACTATATTATTTTTTACAATAACAACTATCTATTATAATAAAATTATCGTGCAGCTTGAGAATCTGGCCTTTTAGCAAATATGGCAGTTCATTGGCAAGTTTAGGTTACATTCTCCTTCCCCCAAATACAACATAGGTGTTGATTTAGTTGTAATGATTACTGTAGTTACATAGGTGAATTCAGGGGATGGGATTGTTTTTTAAGAATAGGAAATGGGATCAGTTCTTCTGCTGATATTATCAACATGTTATTTTAACATTACAATCAACAAATTTTCTAAAAGTGCTTAATGGATGGATATTAAAAGAATCCACATAACTGTGAAAGCAAATAATGAGTGTACATGATTAATTGTACAATATCCCATGCTGAAAGAAACATGTATAAGTCTCAGTTAAACATGTCTACCCGATAAGGATAGCAGTTATGTGAGTAGATAATGGGTCTATACTCTATAGGAGTAATTGTATCCATTTCGATAGAAACGTGTACAAGTCCCAGTTAAACATGCTTACTCGATAAGGGTAGCCAGATTTTAAAAATCTTTCCTTTTTTTCATTGTATAGAGGAGAAAAATTATTTAAAATAAATATTATAATAGTTCCAAACCACATTTTGAAAAAGATTCCGCTCTGTGTAAAGAGGAGAGACTTCAGTTGATATAAATATTAAAAAGTTAAAACGACATGCATAGATCAAATACATAAAATATACTGTAACTGTTGGTTTGTTATAAAAGATATCGAGTTGCATACAAATTTCGAGCCCTGATGAACAAATTCACGAGTATTAAGTCAGACTTTCGAATGGACATCACAATGATGACATGCTTTCTAGTTAGTAATATTGAATTCCTTCAAAATGTAGTCTTACATGGAATAACCATGAACCATCATCTAAAGCTTAATAGATTTCTCTACAACTAATAGTATTTAAAATGTTCCAATCGATATATCATAAGACCAAAAGACTACATATCGTGTTTTATATTTAGATGTGAAATTGTACACGTCTGTGCAACAGTTGCAACGTTATTGGTGTCGCCGAAATCGACATAACATGGATCCAACGGATGATGATGCATGCATAACCTATAAATCATCATAAAAAACTAAAAATTATAAGAAGTAACCGCATGCCAATCTCTGCACGTTCGAGGGGTTTCCGTCAGTAGGGGAGGTGGAGGGCTGCAGTGGAGAGGGTTCGCGGAGGGGCGAAAGAGAAGGCTGTGAGGGGCTACGAACCTAGACGGGGTCGACGGAGAGGGGGATTAGGGAGGATGACGATCTTCGTCGGCCTTGGGATTTAGATTGGAAGTGGGGTGGAGAAGGGGCGGTAGCCTTAGACGGGAATTGGAGCCGGAGAAGAGGGGCAGATTGTGGGATTCCTGCTAAAGTAAGAGGGCAAAAGTGGGAGTACCGGTAGACTGGGGTTAAAATTGGAATGTGAGAACATATATATGTATATATACATATATATACATATATGTATATATATACATATATACATATATGTATATATATACATATGTGTATATATATACATATATGTATATATATATATATATGTGTATATATGTACACATATATATACATATGTATATATATACATATATATATACATGTATGTATATATACCTATATCTATATATACATATATATA